>BSBK01000010.1:340000-572500 GCA_027943335.1 Chamaecyparis obtusa | reverse complement strand
TCCTCCTAGATTTTTTGTACACCAACTGCTACAGCCATGCCTAAAAACAAGTATTTTGACACAACTTGGACAGTCTGACTAAGAGTTTATTTTCTTAGCAGCCAAAGAAACTCACCCAATCTTCTAATTTGACTTGGGGCTTCTTTAGATGTGTGTCTACCTCTCCATGAGATTTTAGTTGAAGCAACCAATGCATTCAACTTGTTGTAATCTTCTTGTAATGATTTGTCATCCCTAACTGTGCTCAACTGACTCACCTAGGACATCATTGCAAACATAGAAAATGAGCTTCCCAGGGCCCCTCCTTCCAAACATATAGTACATGGAGTCTCCTCACCCATTCCAAGAGCCCGTACAAAATTGACAATGGAATGATGAGCTAAGACTCCATTTGTTCAACCTGCCTGGTTCAAACCAATGATAGGGTACTTAACAAAAGAATTAACAAACTAGTTGGAATGCTTCAAAACTCAAAAAAAACACAACACAGAATAAAAAAACAACTTGTACTAACTTTTCCAATAGACACTGCGAGCTATCTAATCCATTAATCAACTAAAAACAAAGAAACAAAAAAACTCAAGAATTCACTAAAACCGTGTTACTCTACAAATCTTCTTAATTCCAAATGTTTTTCCCCCCAACCTTTTACACAGATCGATGGAGGCCTCTTATAGTTGATCTGATGCCTAATTCAATGGTTTCATATAGTTACATAACCATCTTACTCGAAAATGCTCCCTTGCACAAATGTTGTCAATGTTGTGAATGACAACATTGACAACTTGTTACAACCTTTGGGATTTTGGTTCAAAACTTATTGTTCAAACACCATAAGACCCTAACCATGACTTATTTAGGCTATTTAGACCTCACATCGGCCACTTCTACACTTCTTTGCCCAATTTGACCCCTAAATGCTTCATTCCCACTTTTGCCACAATATTGGTAACTTGGGTACAAATTGGCACTTGCCTTCACAAAGGTCACACATGAGGACATCTCACAGTGATCGATTGTCCCTTGTGTAATTGCCACTTGAATGTATTGCTATTGAACCACCTTAATGCTTTTCTTCTTCAACAAATGAGGACAGTCACTCTAAAGACAACATGATAATGTACACTCACTGTAAGGACAGTCACAAATGAGGACATCTCACAGTGACTATCCCTTGTGTAATTGCCGCTTGAATGTATTGCTATTGAACCACATTAATGCTTTTCTTCTTCAACAAATGAGGACAGTCACTCTAAAGACAACATGATAATGTACACTCACTGTAAGGATAGTCACAAATGAGGACATCTCACAGTGACTGTCCCTTGTGTAATTGCTGCTTGAATTACACAAGGGACAGTCATTGTGAGATGTCCTCATTTGTGACAAGGATAGTCACACATGAGGACATCTCACAGTGATTGTCCCTTGTGTAATTTCCACTTGAATGTATTGCTATTGAACCACATTAATGCTTTTCTTCTTCAACAAATGAGGACAGTCACTCTAAAGACAACATGATAATGTACACTCACTGTAAGGATAGTCACAAATGAGGACATCTCACAGTGACTGTCCCTTGTGTAATTTCCGCTTGAATTACATAAGGGACAGTCATTGTGAGATGTCCTCATTTGTGAGAAGGATTGTCACACATGAGGACATCTCACAGTGATTGTCCCTTGTGTAATTGTCACTTGAATGTATTGCTATTGAACCACATTAATGCTTTTCTTCTTCAACAAATGAGGACAGTCACTCTAAAGACAACATGATAATGTACACTCATTGTAAGGACAGTCACAAATGAGGACATCTCACAGTGACTGTCCCTTGTGTAATTGCCGCTTGAATTACACAAGGGACAGTCATTGTGAGATGTCCTCATTTGTGACAAGGACAGTCACACATGAGGACATCTCACAGTGATTGTCTGTAATGTCCCCTTTTTGGCTAACTTGGAAAACAGGAACAATTACTCCACTTCTCAGACATACTCTATCAGATACTTACAATTAAACTAAGTAATGGAGGTTACTTAAGATATCAACCGCTATTTCAGATTCAATCACAATATGTGTGCAAGATGATATTGATACCAATATGTTTAATAGCATTGTTGGATATAATGATATGAAATATGCTATGAATATGATGTTTCCTATCACTTATAGTGATAGTATAATGATGCTATGTTTGATATAAACAATATCGATATACAATCAATAAGTATTGCTTACAGCAATGTATTTGCTGTGTCTGATATGATGATGTAATTATGCAAATGTGTAATATCGCTATGAGTGATATGTTGCTATTTCAGATTCTAAATTATATGCTTGCAACTTCAAATATTGATGCTGTTTCTGACTATCCTTTCTATCTGTGCAATCATGGTGTTGTCTCTAATCTGCAATGATAAACTTGAAACCAAACTGCCAAAGGCAGATGCTCTATTGAGTATATCCAAATATGGATAAGTAAATAAAGTTCTAATGATGCCTTGAGTGACTGACGAGAATGCATTCTTATATTGTCTTTAACAAATGAAGAGATGCTATGAATGAGACGTGTCTTGTTTCTTCCTCCATGTCCCTTTGTTAATCACACCTTTCCATAATCCGACAGTTGACATAATATTATTTCATTATTTTCTGATCATAGATAACTCCCAGATTGACTCAATATCAAATCTTTTTATGAAGGTAATCTTCCCTAATTGGTAGTGCAACCAGTAGTTAACATCCATTGTGTTTGTATTAGTTTGGTCTAACTATCATTAGTATTTAGTCAATCGATATTAACTCTTGCCTTATCCCATATTGTTATGATTATATCCAATCTTTCTACTCTGATATAAGTCGATATCATTTTCTGATAATTGTCCATTTATTGGTTGATTGCTGGTAATGGAGTTTGATCTTCAAATTGACTTCCATTCCTGTTAATACTTAAGGATACATTGTACTTATTATCCATGACTGATGCCTCATTCATCAATAGCTTGTGATATAATCACTGATGCTTTTGTGTTTCTACAAGATGTGGTTTATCTCAGACAATAGATAATCTTTCAATCCTTTAGTCGATATCCTCCTATGTGGTGTCTATTGATATAGATAGTAGAATTCAATCTAGTTTATGTTATTGTCATGATAACATAGGAAGTGATGGTGCATATTTGCTAGCAGGTCTTCATGTTTGATATTGCTTTATCGGATATGTCATTGTCTAAACTTGTGCAACTAATGATTATTTATAATATATGAATGGTTATCCTTCTTGCTTATCAATACATCTTCTGAAACACATAGCGACCTATCCCTTATTCATATCATGTTGATCTTGACTACATAGTATTTGGTTCATTAATCATCCTCTCATGGTATCGATGTGTAATGACTAGTGATTGTTGTATCACTTCTTCATTCCTCATCGTGATAGATAATGCAGATGTTTAATGTAGATGTATATCGATTACAGATATTCGATATTGCTTTAAACGTTATTATTATTATTATTATTATTAATGTTATTGTTATTATTAAATATTATAATTAATGATGTTAGTAATATTTATAATATTATAATAAATATTATTATAGTGATAACATATTGTTTTATATTGAGAGGTTTATTAATATTATTTATATATTAAAATTATTATATCAATAATTGATTTAATATTATTACTTAATATATTATTATAATATAATATATATAATTTATTAATAATTATTTATTATTAATTTATATTATAATTATAATCATAATTATATTATTTATTAATATTTTAATATTATTTAATTAACATATTCCTTATTATGCTAACTATATATTATTATTATCTTTTGATAATAATTATATATTATTGTTATATACCGTTAATAATAGATTATTATATATCATCTAATCATTTTATTATTATACTAAGTTCAATATGTCACGGCTCATGACATTGTCCCTTGTGTAATTGCCACTTGAATGTATTGCTATTGAACCACATTAATGCTTTTCTTCTTCAACAAATGAGTACAGTCACTCTAAAGACAACATGATAATGTACACTCATTGTAAGGACAGTCACAAATGAGGACATCTCACAGTGACTGTCCCTTGTGTAATTGCCACTTGAATTACACAAGGGACAGTCATTGTGAGATGTCCTCATTTGTGACAAGGACAGTCACACATGAGGACATCTCATAGTGATTGTCCCTTGTGTAATTGCCACTTGAATGTATTGCTATTGAACCACATTAATGCTTTTCTTCTTCAACAAATGAGGACAGTCACTCTAAAGACACCATGATAATGTACACTCATTGTAAGGACAGTCACAAATGAGGACATCTCATAGTGACTGTCCCTTGTGTAATTGCCACTTGAATGTATTGCTATTCAGCCACATTAATGCTTTTCTTCTTCAACAAATGAGGATAGTCACTCTAAGGACAACATGATAATGTACACTCACTGTAAGTGTACATTATCATGTTGTATTACAAATGGACCTTATGTTGGTCGGGATATAAGTGCAAAAAAAAAAAGGAACGTTGTCATTTGTGTTTTCAATAGCGCCGAGAGAGATTCCCTCCGTGAAATCAAGCGGGTTATCATTTGTGTTTTGAACAAAGCGGGTTGTCATTTGTGTTTTGAACAGCACCGAGAGAGATTCCCTCCGCGAAATCAAGCGGGTTGTCATTTGTGTTTTCAATAGCACCGAGAGAGATTCCCTCCGCAAAATCACAGCTACAATTTCTGAGTACGTTGGGTTTATTTTTCTTTTGTCATTATTATTTAATCTGGTATTCAGCTGTTAGAGAGCTAAAATACCCAGAAATGAGGACATATCTGTGTTGAATTTATTGTTAGTGGCTTTGGTTATTTAGAATGCTTCCCCACAATACTTAATTACACAAGGGACAGTCACTATGAGATGTCCTCATTTGTGACAAGGATAGTCACACATGAGGACATCTCACAGTGACTGTCCCTTGTGTAATTGCCACTTGAATGTATTGCTATTCAACCACATTTATGGGCCCGTTTGGACCACGACACATAGTAGCATCTACAGAGAAGAATATCCCAGGTGTAACAAGTTGTAAGAATATACCAACAGTTCTAAGAAGTTCCCTAGCACGTAGTAGCATCTACAGAGAAGAATATACAACATGAGGGCAGCCACTGTAAAGACAACATGATAATGTACACTCATTGTATGTGTACATTATCATGTTGTCTTTACAGTGATTGACCTCATTCAAGTGGCAATTACACAAGGGACAGTCACTGTGAGATGTCCTCATTTGTGACAAGGACAGTCACACATGAGGATATCTCACAGTGACTGTCCCTTGTGTAATTGCCACTTGAATGTATTTCTATTGAACCACATTTATGGGCCCGTTTGGACCATGGCACACAGTAGCATCTACAGAGAAGAATATCCCAGGTGTAACAAGTTGTAAGAATATACCAACAGTTCTAAGAAGTTCCCTAGCACATAGTAGCATCTTCTAATTGTCTATACCACTTCACAAGGTATTGTTTGCACACATTGTTTTTGGTTCTTTTGATGACCCTTGTTTTGAAATTGCTATTAGGCCTTGTAGCTTATATGTTTTGATTGCTGGAGAGCTTCTAAAGCTAAGCAAGAAGACCATTGCACGAGTTATAGCTGCGCGCTCAGGTTTGAAAATTGTATATTTTTTAATCTAATGTATATTTTAACTAGACTTTTAGCTTATTTTTGCTGTATATTTTAATCTAAAGGGAATCATGGATGTGAACTTGAAAGAATTTTGTACTTAGTTCTTATGGAGAGAATAGTAGTAGTTTACGGTCTAATATCAAATAGAGTTTTCCAATTACAGAAAGTTAATGAATTCTAATAGCTTATATGTTTTGATTGCTGGAGAGCTTCTAGAGCTAAGCAAGAAGACCATTGCACGAGTTATAGCCACACGCTCAAGTTTGAAAATTGTATATATTTTAATCTAATATATATTTTAATCCTTTTGCCATGTCATGTAATATGTCTTGCCTTGTAGCTTATATGTTTTGAAATTGCTGTTAGGCCTTGTAGCTTATATGTTTTGATTGCTAGAGAGCTTCTAGAGCTAAGCAAGAAGACCATTGCACTAGTCGTAGCCGCGCGCTCAGGCATGAAAATTGTATATTTTTTAATCTAATGTATATTTTAACTAGACTTTTAAAATATTAAAGGATTTAACTAGGTCTAAGAATATTTGTGTACTTTTGACAATTTTGCTTAGTCACTGAAAGTTGTAGACCGAAGTTTTCATAGCCCAATTTTTGCTTCCTGTGAAGAACGATCATGTCAGATAATATAAGTGAAGAACAAAATAGGGAGACAATCACTAGATTGTGGTCTAACTTGAAAAGAAAAGGTGATGGAAATTGTTATTGTCCCTGCAAAATTTGTAAGGGCTTAAACCGTAGAAGACTGCTAATCAAAACAGTTAAGAGACATTGTAGGGAGAATGGTCACATTGAAGGGGGGCATGACTATCATCCACTGGTAAGTTGTTCATTATATCATTTTAAAAATTTATATACATATGAAATCACTTGATGATGAGTTGAAGATCATGGTTTATTTATGTTAATCAATTTTATATAGGTTGATCTCCCCAGGGAAGTACATGATATGGAGGAACATGGGGGTGCGAATATCCAAGGTGAAGATAATGATCCCATGGAAGATGACGAGCATGCGCCAAAAAACACAATTGAAGATGATGGTATAAATACATTGATCCATGACACATTTAGTCCAAGCGGATCTGATCATGATGATGATGATAGCCTCGATGTACCTCTACTTTAGAAGGCATACGAGCCCCTATACAAAGACTCCCAAACAACTCTTCTCTCTATTGTATTGTTGTTGTTGAACTTGAAGGTTATGAATGGTTTATCCAACATAACAATGTCACGTATGTTAAGGTATGTCATATATGTCTTTATAGTTAACAAAGGGTGAATAATGTACCACTAATATTGTTTATATTAACAACTTATATTTTTTGCTGTAGATTGATAGGCGAGTTTTTGTTACCACCATCAAATATTCTACCTCGCTCATATCGAGAATTATCTGCTATTATGAAAGATATTGGAATGGAGTATCAAGCAATACATGCTTGTCCCAATGATCATATTATATATTATAAAGAACATAAATTTGCAACACAATGCCCTGTATGTCATACGAGTAGATATTGAACAGATCGAATAACAAAAAAGGTGCCTCACAAAGTTCTTCGTTACATCCCCATTATTCCACGGATGCGACAATTATTCAGGTGTACTAGCTTGGCACAATTTATGGATTACCATGCACGCAATAGAAGTCGAGATGACATTATTTGAATCCCTGCGGATGGTTCGACATTTATGCACATAGAGGAAAAGTGGAAACACTTCAAAGAAGAACCTCGTAATCTCAGGCTTTCATTGGCAGCGGATGGTGTCAATCCATTTGGAGAGATGAGATCTGTTTGCTCGGTGTGGCTTGTTTTTGTTATCAACAATAACATTCCTCCGTGGATGTCAATAAAGAGGGAGCACATTATGTTGGCAATGATTGTTCCAGGTATTTTATCATTTGATAGTTATTAATTTACATGTACTTACAAATCTTACAGTAAAATGGTCACAATAATTATGTAATGTTACTGTTCATTCAAGTAGGTAAATATCAAGTTAAAGATATGAATGTATATATTGAGCCTCTTATTGATGAGTTGGTGGAGTTATGGAATGGTGTCACTATGTATGACGTGTCTAGACCAATAGGACAAAGACAATTTCAATTCCATGCAATACTTGTATGGACAATACATGATGCCCCAGGGCTAACACATTTTTGTGGTATGTTATAGTGAATTCAAGTTGCGCATGATAATTCTAATTATAAAAATCAACATATTTAATAATCCAATTATATCATTATCTTGTAGGTCTTCAAACAAAGGGAAAATTTGCATGTCCAGTTTGTGGTCCAAAGATGAAATCTCGTCATTCAAAAAGTTTAGGAAAGCATATGTTTGATGAGTACAGACACTTCCTCCACAGGAATCATAAGTATCGAAGTATGGAAAAACATCTTTTCAATGGGAAAGAAGAGACTACATCAAAGCCACGAAGAATGACACCTCGCCTATGGAAGTTGGAATATAATAGAATTAATCATCGAGGTAATGTCATTCCACTTAATGGTTTATGTTTGTAATTTATATATTTCTATTGTGATTTTTGTTTACTAATTATGTAATTGATGATCGTGAAGGTCGTCAAGGCACTACTGACAACCTTCCAAAGGGACTAAAAAGCTATCCCAGACAATTTAGTAGGTTGCCCTACTACGAGGACCTACAAATTGTGCATTTGTTTGATCTTATGCATGTTGGAAAGAATATAACAGAGACATTGTGGAAAATACTGGATGGAAGGCGTGACAAAGAAAAAATTGTCAAAATTTGTAATGACATTCATGAATCCAATCATGCACTGAAGAATTTCATTCACTCAAATAGCAATAGAGATCAGATTAATATAAGTGCCCTTCCTTGGTTATTAACGGAGCAGCAAAGTGATGCCATAAAAGAAGTCATACGAAAAATTTGATTTCCCACAGGATTTGCTGGGAACATAAGCAATCTCATATCAAAGAAAAGTGAATTTGGGCCAGGGCTCAAAATGCATGATTGGCATACTTTCATCAAGGTAAGTTATGTTCTTCTGTATTTACAATATATTCATAAACTACGTGTACTATTCATTATGTTATGTTAGAAAATAATGAAATGATTGGTTTATAATTACTGCAGTACGTGCTACCTCTATCTCTCCCAGAGCACTTCAACAATAACATCAAACAAGTGATATATGATCTTGGAAAATACATGAGGTAAGCAGTAATATCTATTCAATTTGTTGTATATATTTATTATATTCGCGATTTGTTTTTCTTGCTATGTAATCTATTGTATATTATTTTGTAAAGTCTCGTATTTATATATTTTTTGTGACTTGAATCTCTTAATGTAGGTGGTTGTCATCTAAAGAAATCCATAAAGAAGATATAAACTATTGGAAGAGAAGAATTCCTCATTTATTGTGTGAAATGCAAAAGTGTCTACCTCCAACTTTTTTCAATGCACAAGAACACTACCTCATACACCAAGTTGAGGAGATTGAATTGTGTGGACCTGCACACACTAGGTCAATGTGGATGGTTGAGAGGCACTTGAAATCTTTGAAGGCTTTGGTTCGACAAAGAGCACATCCTGAGGGTTCTATGGTAGAGGGATACATGGTATACCAGACTATGGTGTACCTTACTAAATATCTTCCTAAGTTTGCTTCAAATATCCATGTAGATCGCATTTGGGATCTCGACCCTTTTAAAAAATTCAAAGGGGAGTACTTGATGGGGAAAGGTAGATTGAGGAAAGTGACAGGTAATAAATTATAAGATGTTATTGTAATAAATTATTTCTTAATCTTTAAAATAAATCGGTTGTAAGTCGTCTATTTTTTCTTTGTACAGTTGCTCGAGAGTGGGATGCACTACATTTGTATATTGCAAACAATCTTGATTGGATGACGGTATGGATTGAATGATGTCAACATTCTGGTCACACATTAACATGGGAAGGTGTATCTTCATTGGTTAAAGAAGCTCATCGTAATGGAGATTCTAATGTTACGCAAAGGGAAATAGATTTAGCATATGGTTTAAGAGATTTCCAGGTACGTACAAAATTATTAATCACCCGTATGTTTATCAACTCACGATATAATAATTTTGACATGTTTCACATATTATTGCAGGTTAAACACCACATGGGTATGTTCTGTAATGGTCAAAAATTTCGCGTCAAAGTGTTGGATGACACGAAGAAAACTTGTGATTCTAGAATAACTGCAGTCTTTCAAGTGACTAATATTTCATCTAGAAATGACTTAGATCCTCAAGAGTCTAAAAATCAATACTATGGCATTTTGGATGATATACTTGAGTGCGACTTTAGTTCCTTCAAATTAGTACTCTTCATTGTCAAATGGTACAGGCTACAACTTAATCCAAATGATCCTAATAGAACTATTATTGAACATGATAATGGATTTACAATGGTTAATACAAGGTCGTTTGAGCCAGTTGGGGATGAGCCCTATGTTCTTCCAAGCCAATGTGAGCAGGTATTTTACTCAGAGGTTTCACATAAACCGGGTTGGTCATTTGTTGTTAGACATGAACCGAGAGGAAGGCCGATAAAGTATAATGCGATGGAAGAAGAAGATACCGAAGAAGTAGAAGATGATGTAGATGATGATCACGATCGACAATTATTGGATGATGTTCCTGAGACAAATTTTCATGAAGAAGAAGAAGAAGATGATGACGATGATGCTGCTACTGATGATGATGATGAAGATGATGTTGATGTTGATGATGACGACAACGATGACGACGACGACGACGACGATGATGATGATGACGACGATGATGAGGATGATGATGATGATGATGATGATGATGATGATGATGATGATGAGGATGATGATGATGAAATTTAAAGGTATGCCATCAATCCTTAATGTATTTAATATTCATTTCTTGATAGAAATATATTTGTCTTAAATGGTTACATAGTTTATTCATTATCTATTTAAAAGCTACAAGTTTCAACTACAAATAGAATACTGCTAATCTAAATTAACTATTAATCTAAATTAATTAAATAAAACTATTTAAAACACATATTAATGTGAGCCTGATTTAAGTGTTATAATGTGTACGTTTTAATGTTTTTAATTTTTATGTGATGCTTATGATGGATGTGATTATGATTATGATGTGATTATGCTCACGATAATTGAATTACATTTGCAGAAAATTGAACCCCTTTCAAGAGCATCCTGCACAGTCTCATGGATCGACGGGTATAAGTCAATACACCTTATAGAAAGTCTATTTAATACACTTATCAATAGTAAGATTGATGTCTTCTAAGATCTCTCCCATTTGCAGGTACCAGCAAATAGGTATTTGTCAGAAGTGTCTTCCTTGAGTGAGGGAAATATAGGAATAGAAGAGGAAAGTGAGACATGTAGTTTATCTAGAATAGGGAGATTAACTAGAGGTCAAAGGACTAGAAGGAAATTCAATAAACACATGAAATTTTTCCTTGCTCAAGGGGGGTCATGTTCTTATGATGATGAGACGAAAGGTGACATCGAGGTGCCCTTGAGGTACCAACATCTACAGAAACATTGGGTACCCAAGGAACTTCCTCCAATAAACACTGATTTTTGTGTTAATGAGAGGATATATCGCATAGCACCATCATCATTACATGGTTTGGGCCTATTTTATATGGATGGCATAAAGGTGTCTTACAACAAAGTTTCTGAATTGATGGAGTATGTTGGACCATGTTACGATTACAAAAGTTGGATGCATATTGTTCAATATAAAAAAAGTATGCATAGGTATGCACTCTCAGCAAATTATATACAATAGCAAGACAATAATCAAAGTAAAAGTGTGGCTATATACATTGATGGAAGGCCAAAAGCAACAGGGAATATTGCGGGTTTTATAAATAGTACACGACCTGGGTCAACTATAAAGCAACCCAATTGCATATTTGAGGTGCGCGAGGGAAATCATGTATTCATTTGTGTGATAAAATCAATACGTGCAGGGAAAGAGCTGCTTATTGATTACAATTTGAACTGCATATATACAAACGAGGCTACTATCATGGGGGTGGTACATACTATTAAACCAACTTCTAATCAATGACTCCAACATACCATTTAGTTATTAAATTTTTGGCTAACATTTTTATACTTGATCTTTGACACAGGGGCACAATATGGAGCAACCGCCCAAAGGTGATGGTGACGATATTCCTAGCTCATCTACACATGAGCAGGTAAAACTCATTGTAATTGTGCAAACTAGATAGAAGAAAAATGTTATTTTTTTTAATGTTATTTTCTTCATTGTTTTGGAGTAATTTTGATAATACTAATACTATTGTTGTCACAGAGGGCCGGTGGTCGGAGAGAGGGAAAGCAACCTGCAGTCCCTCAGGAGTCCCCCCTTGTGGACCCTTTTTTTATTGATTTAGCAGAGACCGATGACCCGATCGGTTCCATTAAAAAGCTGCTAAAGAAAATTGGGAAAGAACTTCTACGTTTGGTATCCATACATCCTCAGACTCAGGAAATAAAAGACAGGGCAGCTGAGTTGTTGCGCACTTCTAAAAACTTTAAAGTAAGTATTAATGAAATTTTTAATTATTACAAGAGTTCAATAATGGTTTTTATGTTATGCTCTTTTATGACATTAATTAAAATATGGATGCATTGTCTTTACAGAGTTATTTGCGTAATTTTGAACCCCATTCCCATGATGAGGCCGGTATTGCAAGTGGTTCAGGTAGATCACATGTTCCATTCCCCACTTGTGTTTTCCACTGAATATATATAGGAATGATCATAATCATTGACAATACATGCTCGAACAATCTTTTTTTTTAATGCTCTAACAATCTTGTCCATGCTAGTCCACGCGTTCTATATTTATGCATGCTCTAACAATTTTATTCTTCAGCTCCTTTCCATGATGATATGACAACGCCGCCTCCATCCAGGACAGCCACAAATGTCTTGCCGACTGCCATGTCAACAACACACAGCCTAAATGCACCAACTGTTGCACCATCTACTAGTACACAAATCCCTCTTTTTCTCTCTTTTGTTATGTGTTTAAGTGTTATGTGTTTACGATGTAGATCCCTTGATTGTGTTTGTGCCATGGGTGCTCTGCACCAATTTATTTCCCTTGAAGTATTATTTCTTGGAGGCATTTGATAATGGTTTTCATTTTTTACAATAGGAGATGCAACAAGTCTCGATGCAACATCATTTCTTGGATGTTCCCGTGTTCCTAGTATGGGAACGGTGAAGGATTGTGTATTGATCATCAGCGACGATGAAGGCATTCCCTTAAAAGTAGCCAAACTTCCAGGTACTTTAAAGTTATTATTATTCTATAGTGATATAATAGTAATTTAGTTTTTGATCACTCTTCATCGACTAATGATCCCATGATTATTTTGTAGGGAATGATATTTTTTGGCGAAAACTTGGTGACGAGTGTTTGTAGATATTCGGGCCCACCATACGTACATGGTGGAACATCATATCCTAACTAAAACCCCAAACCACTATTTTGATTTCATATCATTGCTAGAATAGTTTTCCTTTTCATCAATTTCTTGAACTATATTAAAGGTAGCTTCTCTTCATTTATGAGTCTAACATGTTTTTTTTTACTTAAAAGGTGGAATAACCAAGATAAAAAGTTGAAGGATGATCTTGTACATAGTATGACCCAGCTTTTTGGACCTCGTGCATTCGAGAGAAACAAGCTCCTTGAAAGAGCTGGTTTATGTTTGAAGTATATTAGGGACCAGTATAGGAAATATTTAGAGGTTAACCCAAGGCACGAGCGTCCACCCTGTGTTCTTGAGGCTGAGTGGCAGGCTTTGATTTTGGATGGAAAGTATAAAGCTGACATGAAAAAAGGAATTACGCTAGTAGAGAGTAGAGCAAGGTATGTGATACTTTTGAGAATGTAATTATGTACTAATTAACCTCTAAATTTTTCCTGTACTGGTCTCTAACATATTTCAAACTTTTCATAGATTGCCTGACACATCAAAGGCAACAAAGGCAAGATTAGAAAAGCACGGGACACACAAGCTCGGCTCTGGTGGTTTTTCCAAACTTCAAGCACGAGTTGTAAGTATTAGTAAATGAAAACTTGTATCAATTTTTTTATATATTGCAAGGAAATTTTTTTTGATCAAACAATGCAAGTAAAATTCACCATACCAAGCAAAAATGTAGGGGTCAGAGTTCAATAGATGCCTCATAGAAGAGGACAAGAAAATTGGCTTCCAACAAGGCTATAGAGCTGTGGCTAAACGGCTACGAGCTGAAATCAGTGTGCAAGGTTCAAATAATGATGCATCTGAACCACAGGTAAATAAGCTAAATGAAATTTATTTCAAATTGAATACTTTACCAATTAGTCTATTTGATGTTAAGTTCTAATATAAAGTGAGTATATCTGTTTTAAGAAAGCAATGATAACAATGTGTAGGATATTGGAATGCAGCTTGACAATCCTTCTACACAATCTATGCATAATGAAGGTTCGCATGATGTGCATCCTAGTGGTGGAGGTATACATTTGCTATTAAAATTTTTATATGTAATTACAATTGGTGTTTGGATTGATGTAACATTTTGTATAGCAACTGTAGAGGATCGAGGGGTCGGTGCTCATGAGCATGTTGAGGTTGAGTCTAGACAAAATGATGTGGCCAGATCAGGTAATTAAAGAGTGCCACAGTTATGTTCTTTAAAATAATTAAATACTTGTAACAATTATAATTAAATATTTTAAATTTAACTCTTTTATTTGTTATTGTAGAGGACCCCCCTTTGCAGCAACATAGGAATTTGAGATCATCAAGAACAGAGAACAAAACAACTGATGAGGGGGGTATTGATGATAACACTGATGCTCCTCTTAGAGCTTACATAGAAAAAAAAATTAGAAAGAGAAAAAAGAAATGATTGTCATCTAAATACCTTAATTGATAATGACTGAATTTTATGTCTCAATGAATTTAATTATGTGCTAATGAATGTTCATGAATTATGTGTTTATTTTCATATTGATGAATGTTGTGTGTTAACGAATCTAATGTGTTAATGAATGTTATCATGTGATATTGATTGAATGTTACATTTTATTAATAATTGAAAGAATGAATGAATGTTAGATGTTAACGGGGAATGTAGAGTGATGTTAGGGGGAGGGGGGTGGGGCCAAATGAGCTTCCACCTTCACATGATTGGCCCTGTTTAGTAGAGAATATTAAACTATATTCTCGAAACAAAGTGAAGCTCAATAAGATACTAAATGAGTCAAAATGGTTATCAAGGTCCTCTATCCATAAGATACTTGTAGTCAAAATGGTTATTAATAAGATACTTGTAGTCAAAATGGTTATCTAGGTCCTCTATCCATTCCATAAGTTCTTCACCATTCAAACTTCCTCCATAACAAGGAATGTGCTCTAGGTTAGTCATGAAGCCTAGCATGGACTCTCTGTCAGATAGAGCCACTATTTCAGAGCCTTTTCTGTGCATTTCCTTCAAGCACTGTACAATGTACGGATGTGAAAGGGAGGGCAGACCAGTGTGGAAGTTAGAGTATTTATATCTTATGCTTTGAGAGTTTATTTGGTAGATTCAAGACACCTTATATCAAAGTTATTCCTTTTTCTTATCTGTTGTTCTGTCAAACCCTCATTTTTTGGGTTATTACATTCAAATGGCCTTAACTTGCAAATAAACCATAGGATATCCTCTATTCTTTGTAAAATGCAAGTTAAGGGGGTTTATTTTCATATTTTAAAAGCTTTGGAACAGGATACTAAGCCAGAGAATTTCGAGAGCAAGCCCTAGGTCAAGAATCTCAATGTTCTTGACTAGGAGTTCATGGATTATGCAAGATCAGAGGGTAGCGGCAAGTAAAGGACCTCAAACCTTGTTGAATCTAGATCTTTAGAGCATGGTGGACATCTTCAAACTCTGATCTTGGTTTCATGCACCCATTTTCAATGCCTTGTTTTGGAACCCACACCCAAAGGCATGCATTAGGTCTGCGGACTCAATAAGGACATTGATATGCTAGAGTGGAGTCAGGGTCTGGGAGTTGGAGGATTGTTAGAACATCAAAAAGGGTACTCAAAAAACATATAAGTTCATAAGGTCCTTTGTCAAATTGAAGAGTTATTGCTGCAGAACAGGTTTTGGAGACCTACTAGAGTCACTAGGTCTATTTGTGATTTTGATGTCTTGGGTTGTTTGGAACAAAACCAATGCATGATTCTACATGTTTTAGGGAATCTTAAGAGTTTTCAAATGTTTGATTGGGTTGGCAAAGCCTAGGATCAATAAAGTCTCTTTTGGTAGAAAATCAGGGAACTTGTCCCTAAAAGGAAATTTGGTCTTGGTTGGGATTGAGTCAATAAGGTGTTAGAAGTATCTTGAAACCTTTGAAGTCCCTCTAGTACAGAGATTTTAAACTGGTCTAATAGAATCAGAGGCTAAATTGCTTAGGTGTAACATTTTGGTGTCTTGAAGTGGGTTGGGGCTTAAGACCAAGTTTCTTGCTGACCACTCTGCATCACATTGTCTTGCATGAAATTAGTCATTCTGTATACACTGGTCTAGTGTTGTCAATAGACCCAAATAGTTCAAAGATACTCGAACCAATCAGATGTTTTATGGGGTGCATTTTTGTGTTAGGTAGAAAGGATTCTTCATACAGGTGAAAGTCTCGAACCTTTCCCCACTCCCAAAAAAATATCACTTGTACTGTTATGAGCAGTCATGAGGACTAGACAGATACATTATAATATATGTAATTGCCACTTGAATGTATTGCTATTCAACCACATTTATGGGCCCGTTTGGACCACGGCACACAGTAGCATCTACAGAGAAGAATATCCTAGGTGTAACAAGCTCTAAGAATATACCAATAGTTCTAAGAAGTTCCCTAGCACACAGTAGCATCTACAGAGAAGAATATACAACATGAGGGCAGTCACTGTAAAGACAACATGATAATGTACACTCATTGTATGTGTACATTATCATGTTGTCTTTACAGTAACTGTCCTCATTCAAGTGGCAATTACACAAGGGACAGTCACTGTGAGATGTCCTCATTTGTGACAAGGACAGTCACACATGAGGACATCTCACAGTCACTGTCCCTTGTGTAATTTCCACTTGAATGTATTGTTATTCAACCACATTTATGGGCCCGTTTGGACCACGACACATAGTAGCATCTACAGAGAAGAAGTTTGGTATGCAATGGTCTTGAAACCTCCTGAGAAATTCTTGGTATGCATTTGTGTGGTGCAAAAGCTTCGTTGAAAGAGAAAAAGAAGAAAAGAATAGAAATGATTTTTTTTCTTTTTATGTCATATACTGTAACCAGCTACTTATAACTTGCAAAAATTATTATAACCATTTGAAATTGAAACTTAGTTTAATGTGAAACTGAGAACTGCTTTATTAGAGCTTTCTGTGATTTAGATTCAGACATCAAGAACATTGTTTGCCTAATATTGTGATTAATGTTTATTTATTAATATCTCATACTGACAAACAATTGATAATTGTAGGGAAAACGTCATTGGGGGTCTTTGAGGATCCACCAGAAGCCAAGGAGAAAATGTATTCAAATGCTAAAGATGGTGTAACAGTCCTTACAGCTGTTGAACCTTGCTGTGTAGATCATCTCTGATTCTCCAAGTTTAATAGTATTGTGGTATTCCTTTGGATACTTCTAATGGTAAATTTCAGACATCAAGTTCTTTTCGTATGAAACTACTACATTTGTAATCTGTAGTTTTAAACTTTTAGTTTATAAATGTTCATCAGCTTTAGTTCGTATGCTACCATTTCAAGTATGATTAATGAAGTTACCTTTATCACAGGATGAAAGTGAGCAGTCAGCATACTGGTACGGAGCTGGTAGCATTGATACGATGACTAGGGCATCGTTTAATGGTGGTATTGTGTTTTCCCATGTTTAGGGCATCGGCCTTTTGAAGCATTGCCTTCATCTTTCTTAAGTCTGAGTTTTAAGTTTGTTTATCTCTCTCGGCACTGTTGAAAATACAAATGACAATGTTCTTGTTTGTTTTGCCCTTATATCCCGATGTGATTTCGCGGAGGGTTACGGCGCTGTTGAAAACACAAATGAAAACACAAATCCCTTGTGTAATTGCCACTTGAAGGAGGACAGTCACTGTAAAGACAACATGATAATGTACACTTACAGTGAGTGTACATTATCATGTTGTCTTTAGAGTGACTATCCTCATTTGTTGAAGAAGAAAAGCATTAATGTGGCTGAATAGAAATACATTCAAGTGGAAATCACACAAGGGACAGTCACTGTGAGATGTCCTCATTTGTGACTGTCCTTACAGTGAGTGTACATTATCATGTTGTCTTTAGAGTGACTGTCCTCATTTGTTAAAGAAGAAAAGCATTAATGTGGTTCAATAGCAATACATTCAAGTGGCAATTACACAAGGGACAATCGATCACTGTGAGATGTCCTCATGTGTGACTATCCTTGTCACAAATGAGGACATCTCACAATGACTGTCCCTTCTGTAATTGCCACTTGAATGAGGACAGTCACTGTAAAGACAACATGATAATGTACACATACAATGAGTGTACATTATCATGTTGTCTTTACAGTGGCTGCCCTCATGTTGTATATTCTTTTCTGTAGATGCTACTATGTGCTAGGGAACTTCTTAGAACTGTTGGTATATTCTTACAACTTGTTACACCTGTTGGCATTAAGCAGTATTGCCACTAGTGACAACACTTATTTGCATTCTGGATGGAAACCGAGCAGACAATGTAAACCGAGCAGACAGTGCAAACCGAGCAGACAGTGCAAACTGAGCAGACAGTGCAAACCGAGCAGACAGTGCAAACCGAGCAGACAGTGAAAACCGAGCAGACAGTGTAAACCGAGCAGACAGTGCAAACCGAGCAGACAGTGCAAACCGAGCAGACAGTGGAAACCGAGCAAGTTAGTACAAACCATTCAGGACAATGTAAACTGAGTAACATCTTGTCTACCGAGTCACCAATGCTTACCGAGTTCAATACCTACCGAGTGATCAGTATGAACCGTGCCTTCACTTCTACCAAGTGCATGACGATGCCGAGTAATGCAGTGGACGCCGAGTATCAGAAAGTCACCGAGTCAGTGTGAAGGAACCGAGTAACCATATTTGGGCCGACTTAGTAGCACTTATGTTTATTTGTCAAGCCGACTGTATAATTGTAATTGTAATTAATTGTTTGAGACTTGTATATAAACTATATTGTAAAAAGATGAAAAATAACAAGGAAGAATATAATGTGAAAGAAAAAAAAGCAGAGATAAGCGAATTGCAGAAGGCTTCAGAAGTATAAGGTTCAGCAAAGACAAATTCATCACACAAGGTGATCAGTACATCAGAGAATCTCAATCAACAATCCAGTTGCAAAGCAGAGATCTACTGTTTCATTCTAACAGGTGAATCAGTACTAAATCCTTTAACCGGGTAGACTTAACAGTCTTTGTATAAATCTCTTTACCGAGTGCATACTTCACTGTATGTTTGTAAATCCTTTAACAAGGTGGATTTAGCAATCCTTATTGCTCCTAACAGGGCAGATCATCAGAAGTGATCAAATTGTAAGCCTTAACCGGCCAACTTTATTCTGCAGTATTAAAGCTTTGTGGGTTTCATCCCCACCCCAGTTTTACTTTCTTTTGGAAGGTTTCTGGGTAACCAAATCTGTGTGTCATTATTGTGAATGCTTTTAAGTTTCATGCTTTCTGTATGCAAAGGTTAAAAGTAAAATATATGTTAAAAGAGAAAAATTTGGAGTTACTGATTCACCCCTCCCCTCTCAGTAACTTGATTAATTCCTGAATATTTCCAACAATTGGTATCAGAGCTTCATTGGTTCTCAAGACAAAGCTTAACTAGCTTGAGCAAAGATCCAGGACAATGGAGGTATTCAAACTGAACAAGGTGATTGAAAATGAAAAGCTAGATCTGGAAATGGCCATAGCTAAACTCAAAGAAGCAAAAGAACATCTTTCCCAATCCCTAAGAAGAAGGAAGGAACTTGCAAATTAGATGAATGATCAGAATTACATTGAAGAAAAGATTGAAGATCTTCTTCCCTCAAATAACTCAGATGAAGCAAACAATGCTATCAAAGAACTCCTAGAAAAGAATGGGTCTCTGCAGGAAGAAGTGAGAAAATTGAAAAGAGAACAAGAACTACATTCTACAAGATTCTGTGAGATCTTGGAACAGAGAAACAAGTTGAAAGATGAATTAGATGAAAGAAACATTGAAGTCCAAAACAAAACCCTTCAGCTAGAAAATCTAATTGATCAGATCTCTCATACAAATGAAGAAATTCTAAATCTAAGTTCAGAAATAGAAAACACAAAAGAAGAACTAAGATCTGAAAAGGAAATCAATCTAAGATTGATGGATGACCTAAATGCTGAAAAACAAATCAATGAAGGAATGCTGAAAAGTCAAGAAGACTTGAATCAGCTGTATGAACGAAATCTTCATAGGCAAAAAGGAAAAGCAGGACTTGGATACAAAGAAGAAGGCGAATCCTCTAAGCAAGGTACTAAAAGAAATCAAAAACCTACTTGTAATCATTGTGGTAAAATAGGACATACTTCAAATAAATGTTGGAACAATGAAAAAGCAGAATTCAATGGAAAATGTTATAGCTGCAATCAACCTGGTCATAAAGCAAATGAATGCAGGGAAAAACCTAGATTCAGAGGTAATTGTCACAAGTGCAACAAACAAGGTCACAAGGCATCCGAGTGCAGATCCAAGATATTTAATCCAGCAGAACAAATTGTGAAAGCAATGTTTGGATGGGACTACAACACCTGGTGTAGATGTCATTACTGTGGAGAATATGGACACATTGGCATGAATTGCATAAAACATCATCTAAGGAAAAGAGATACTACCATAAGATGTTTCAAATGCACTAAACTCGGTCACATAGCCAGAAACTGCATGAATGCTAATGAAATTGAAGAAGGAAAGAAAAATGAAGCAACTAAGGTCAGGAAACAGGTAAGACAAAAATGGATTCCTAAAGCTACCGAGCAATCCAGTCCAAGTAATGGAATGGATGGCTCTATCGACTCAAATTAAATTTCCAAGGAAGCACTGGAACTGTACTCTCATAGATCAATCCTAAGCAGTTCCAGAACCAAAATTAAAAGAAAAGTCTAAATCAGCATGCAAGATGCAGTGAGATCACAGCAAGGTTGGTATAGTCTTCACCGAGCAAGGTCGGTACCTGTCTTTACCGAGCAAGGTCGGAGCATTATGAATTTTTGAGTTCACCGAGCTGCGAAGTCTTTCCCGAGCAATTAATTCTTAGTGGGTGACAGTCTATCAGAATTCCTACCCTAATTTGAAATGAGCATTAATGACAGAATTGTAAACAAAAAGCAAGTAATCGAACTCATTCTTCACCGCGAATCTTTAAGCACTTTGAGAGCAGAAAACTTCAAGGGCAACCCGGCGATTTAATACTCTTGCGAAAGGAATTTTCTGTGAGCTACCATGGCATCATCCAGCACCTCAGCGAAGAAAGGATCAGACATGTTAGTCCAAGGGGAGTGGAAAGCACCAGATTTCAAGATCGTGCCCGCAGTTGCAGCCGCCCTAGATCCGAACGGAGCTCAATCTCAGATTCCTCCTAAGGTACTGCTTATCAACGATATCCGTAATCATTTTAACTGTTCTATTCAAGAAATGGGAAACCTAGAACTGGACATTGTGCATGAGGAACTATGTATGGATGGTACTTTGAAACCCGAGCACAAACATCTGGAAGATAAGGGTTTAGTCCACATTGCACATCTTCCTCGAAACTTTTGAGATAAATGGGTTAGGTACATTCTCAGCCGAGTACACGATGGCAAGATTTGGCTTGAGCAACCTATTGAGATCACAAGGAAAATGATTCATCAAGTTACCGGTCTTCCCATGTTGAACAAAGCGAAAACTACCAAAACCCTAGGTCGGACGGAACTAGAGAAGAAAACCCTAGCCGAGTGGGATGGTAGAGGCATGAAGGTTAGCAGCATTACCGACGCCGAACTGAAGTTTGGTACACATATCATTGCACACAAGATTTACAGTTCTAGTCGACAGAACAGTGTCTCATGTGAAGCTGTTGACCTAGCATACAAAATAGTCAAAAACAACTTGACATTTGACCTAGCAGACTTATTGTTGAAACAGTTCAACAAGAACATGGAAAGCATCAAAACTTCCAAAAACAATCCATGTAAGTTTGGATCCTTGATAGTCTGTTTATTCTTCTATGTTCAAAAATTCTTCCCTTCAAAAGGAAAAGTTGTATGGAGAAAAGATGTGCCAGTACTTTATGAAATTAATGAATACATAGCAGAAATGGGTGAAAACTTTGAAAGCATCATGGATAATTATTTTGAGTCTTTCAAAGAGAAAATGAATGACAGATTCCGGATTCCACAGAAGTTGGTGGAAGATTACAAAGATGACATCTGTTTTATGGTAGATTGTGATAATGTGTATATTCAAGCAGTTAAACCGAGAACTGTGTATGCAAAACCTCTTCCTTATGAGGTAAATATTGATGAAACCAAGAACATTATTGAAGCACTTCTAAATCAGCCTGTAAATCCCAAAGCCCCATATTTTGGAACATATGATGAAGCTAAGATGAGAATTGAACTAAGCATAAAGCTTCCACAGGCGGTAAACAAAGGAAAGAAAAGGATAGCTAAAATGCAAATGATAACCGAGGAGAAAGAAGAAATTAGTGAAAAAGAAGAGGAAAAGGATGAGGAAACAAAGGAACCAGAACCTGTAAAGAAGAAAGGAAAAGTTTTTATCACTAAGGCATCTGTGCCTCCCACTGCTGTGTTTACAAGGAGAAATACAAGAGGAAAGGCAGAAAAGGCAGATAAGGACATAGTATTCAAAAGGCCTCCTCTAACCCTTCAAGAAAAGCTCAAACTCTTCAGAGATGGATCAGGATCTGGAGTAAGTAACATAAAATCCTTGAGATATGAAACCAGATCGGAAGCAGAGCAGAAGGAAATAGAAGATGCTGTTGTTGAGAAGATGGGACAGTGGAAATACTCTCCTGAAGAAATTACCCCACAGGTTCCAGCAGTTCTATTGAATCCGATAAGAATGAGATGGAGCAATGCAAGGCAAACTGTAATAGACATATTTGATCAAAACCTAAGACAGTTGATGCCAAGCCTGAACAATGATGAAGTTAAGAAGGCACTAAAAGAGAATGAAAACAAGATGACACTGAAGTTCAATACTTGTTTGATTTTGATCAACAATATTGAATCGGTTGTGAAGGCTGCAAAAGCCACATGGAAGAACATTTACCACCTTCACCAACCGAGCATTGAAACTGTAATAATAAAGGATATTGAAGATGACAGCGATGAGCAAGAAGAAGACACCGAGGTAGATGATACTGTAAGGATAGCAGCAGAAGTCATTGCATCCCTTCCTACCTCTCCAGTGAAAGTCTCTACATCCAGCCCAGAGACACCTTCAAGCATGGTTGTGACAACTTCTACATTTGTCCAATCATCCCTAGCAACATCAGAGGCAGCTACCATTTCTTCTACCGAGCTGCAGTCTCCTGTACCAGTAAGTTTTCCAGCTTTTGAATCATCAAGTGTAAATATTGTAAGTTCTCCAGTAAAAAGTATACCAGTGTCAATAGCCAGCCCTACTTTATCTACTATCACTACTACAAGAACATTAAGTACAGATAAGCCTAAGGCTCTACCGAGTATAAAATTTTTGGGTAAAAATATAGTTGAGGATATAGACCTAGATGAAGAGATAGAGATTCCTACACTAGATTTTGCAAATCTCTCAGCAGACCAGATGCAGAATATAGGTGAGATCCTCCAAAGGAAAGCAAAACAAAAGAAGCTTAAGGAGGAGAGAGACAAGGAGTATCAAATCATCAAGGATGCTAAGGACATTTTGTCTGATGCATTAGGCATTAAAGTAGACTCCTCCCAGCATGTTTTGTTACAATTGGCAGAAGCAGTTGAGAAATACAATGAGGACTCATCCGGGACAGAAAAGTTAGTTGAAAGAGCCGAGAAGAGATTCAATAATAAAGTGCTTGAGCACATTGCTCAGCACATAGCTATCAACCAAGTAGAATTGTCTTCAGTTTTGTCTAATACAGAGTCTATTTATTTGAATGCTACCTCTCTTTTGGCCAGACTATGCAATTTTGCCGAGTTCACAAAGGATGTCAAAGATAAAATGAATAAAATGGATGAGGATATGAAGATTAGCATACAGAAGCTGCAACTTGAACCAAGTTCAAGCTCTGCTCATCACATGAAAATTTCACATCTATCCAATATGCAGTCTGATCTACTGAAAGAAGACTCAAGGATCCGGTCAACACTGCTAGACATCCAACACATGATCCTTCCCATCATGAATACAATGAATAAGCACATTGAACATTCCAGAACTTTGATTCATGACAATCAGTTCTCCATAGCAGATCACATGATTGAACTCTCTGCAGAAATCCAAATTGCCATACAAACATGTAAGATTCTGCAAGAAAGTTGGGACAGAACCCTGGCACTAATAATGAAGGTACATTCCGGTTTTTTATCAAATTTTGGATTCTCTCTGTAAATAAATTGTATATGCACCTTTGGCATTATCGTCAAAAAGGGGGAGATATGTATAGAAGGAGAGATATGTATACTGTATAGATTTGTATAAGAAACAGTTAGCACATTGAAAGGGGGAGACAATGTATAAAGCCCTATAACAAAGACAAATTTTGAAAAATCAAAATAAAACTCAGCATGATTCGGTGTATATAAATTTTTGCCAATAAGTGTTTTTGTCACTAATGCCAAAGGGGGAGATTGTTGGCATTAAGCAGTATTGCCACTAGTGACAACACTTATTTGCATTCTGGATGGAAACCGAGCAGACAATGGAAACCGAGCAGACAGTGTAAACCGAGCAGACAGTGCAAACCGAGCAGACAGTGCAAACCGAGCAGACAGTGCAAACCGAGCAGACAGTGCAAACCGAGCAGACAGTGTAAACCGAGCAGACAGTGCAAACCGAGCAGACAGTGCAAACCGAGCAGACAGTGGAAACCGAGCAAGTTAGTACAAACTGTTCAGGACAATGTAAACCGAGTAACATCTTGTCTACCGAGTCACCAATGCTTACCGAGTTCAATACCTACCGAGTGATCAGTATGAACCGTGCCTTCACTTCTACCGAGTGCATGACGATGCCGAGTAATGCAGTGGACGCCGAGTATCAGAAAGTCACCGAGTCAGTGTGAAGGAACCGAGTAACCATATTTGGGCCGACTTAGTAGCACTTATGTTTATTTGTCAAGCCGACTGTATAATTGTAATTGTAATTAATTGTTTGAGACTTGTATATAAACTATATTGTAAAAAGATGAAAAATAACAAGGAAGAATATAATGTGAAAGAAAAAAAAGCAGAGATAAGCGAATTGCAGAAGGCTTCAGAAGTATAAGGTTCAGCAAAGACAAATTCATCACACAAGGTGATCAGTACATCAGAGAATCTCAATCAGCAATCCAGTTGCAAAGCAGAGATCTACTGTTTCATTCTAACAGGTGAATCAGTACTAAATCCTTTAACCGGGTAGACTTAACAGTCTTTGTATAAATCTCTTTACCGAGTGCATACTTCAGTGTATGTTTGTAAATCCTTTAACAAGGTGGATTTAGCAATCCTTATTGCTCCTAACAGGGCAGATCATCAGAAGTGATCAAATTGTAAGCCTTAACCGGCCAACTTTATTCTGCAGTATTAAAGCTTTGTGGGTTTCATCCCCACCCCAGTTTTACTTTCTTTTGGAAGGTTTCTGGGTAACCAAATCTGTGTGTCATTATTGTGAATGCTTTTAAGTTTCATGCTTTCTGTATGCAAAGGTTAAAAGTAAAATATATGTTAAAAGAGAAAAATTTGGAGTTACTGATTCACCCCTCCCCTCTCAGTAACTTGATTAATTCCTGAATATTTCCAACAACACCTAGGATATTCTTCTTTGTAGATGCTATTGTGTGCCATGGTCCAAACAGGCCCATAAATGTGGTTGAATAGCAATACATTCAAGTGGCAATTACACAAGGGACAGTCACTGTGAGATGTCCTCATGTGTGACTATCCTTGTCACAAATGAGGACATCTCACAGTGACTATCCCTTGTGTAATTGCCACTTGAAGGAAAAAAGCATTAATGTGGTTCAATAGCAATGTATTCAAGTGGCAATTACACAAGGGATAATCACTCTGAGATTTCCTCATTTGTGACTATCCTTACAGTGAGTGTACATTATCATGTTGTCTTTACAGTGACTGTCCTCATTTGTTGAAGGAAAAAAGCATTAATGTGGTTCAATAGTGATGCAGAGTAGTCAGCAAGAAACTTGGATCTATGTCCCAACCCACTTCAAGACACCAAAATGACTCAACCAATCAATTAGGCTCTGATTTCTATAGGTTAATGTTTAAACTCTGCAAAGTAATGAATTTGAAGGTTTCAAGGATCACACAACAACTTATGGACTCAATCCCATTCAATATCAAATTTCCTTTTAGGGACAAGTTCCCTAATTTTCTATCAAAAGAGACTTTAAAGGTTCTAGATCTTACTTCCTGCAGCAAAACTTAGAAACCCCTTAGATATCACTATTACAACTTCCAGGCAAATTTTATCATCCAACCACCATCTGTACAGCCGTATAGAGTTTGTTTTTCACCAGAAATGCACTAAAACAGGGTTATTTTTATTTTTTATGAAAGCAAAATGATTACAATACTGGTTCTCTATCTGTCTTCTACCATTTGAAGCCTAAAATAGGCTCTCCAAATGTTGGTTCAACCATCTAGGTGGTTAGAATAGTTTATCCAACAAATGTCAACTTTGCTAAGCAACTTTTAAAGTTGCATTACAACTTTGCAAACAACTTTGCCGAGAAGGTTAAAAATGTGTTGTGAAACTTTAGGAACCTTATTAAAGTTATTTTGGACCTTCAAACTTCTTAACAACATCTAAAAGACACCTAATAAACACTTACTATGCTCATTTCATCCAAGGACTCAAAAGATGCCCAAGGTTTATAAGTCACCAAGGGGTCTTGTGTCCAACAAGTGGATGTTTATAAGGAGATAAAATCAATCCTTAATATTTATTACAAACCAAGAAAACATCTAAAACTCCTATTCTAATTTATTGTCATTCAAAAAGACTCTGATTTGTCATTCAAAAAGACTCTGATTTGTCAATCAAAAGGACCTTTCACCAGTCAATCCTTCAAAGCTCCAAGGTGAAAATCTTATGTTCCAATTGATAGGATTTGACTCCTTGGCTTCATGGCAACTTCCTTCAATCATGGTGTCTTTGGCTTGCATTAGGGATGCCCCTGCATCAAATAGCAATGCATTCAAGTGGCAATTACACAAGGGACAGTACATGCCCATTAAAGTTGATGTTTTGTTATCCAGCATGACAATGGAGACAACATACTCTGTGTCAATTTTACTGATCAAATTTCCCTCTGCCAGGAAAAGCAACAATCTGGGTATGATAAGGTGAAATTTTGTAGTCCTTTTGGGTATGATAACAGTTCCAGTTTCCAATAAGATGGTTCATTTTTATAATCTAGCTTCAATTTCTCTTGTGAAAATCTTTTTTTCATTTTATGGGTGGTAAAATATAATTATTATGCTAGAGGTGTGTACTTATGGATGATAATGAAACAAAATGATAAGATTTAAGACTTGTTTTTTTTTTAAATAGCAATTTAAGTTTCCTTCTATTATAAATTACTGTTTTTCTATTTTTTAATGTATCTTTCCAGATCTTTTATATCAATTTTATTTATGAAATATAAATATATTAATAATGTTTTAGTGTTTTTAGGATTAGTTTATATCAATTCTATGTATCATCATTCGTCATTCAATTGTCAGTATTATTAATTTAGACTGTGCAATTGTAGAACTACTCGAATATGGGTTGGATGGATACTCAAGCAGGGGAACCCTCCTCAAATATCTCAAGCAGTGAACTTGGAAAAATGTGTCCTGAAGGAACCCTTTCCATCAGAGAGATAAAAGTACAAACAAGTAAAAGAAGCAGGCTCTGCAAATATGTTTTTGAGAAGAAAAATGATAGATTATTCGAGTATGGTTCATGAGGTATATCTAAAAAGACATTTTTTTTCTTATTATAATAAAAGAGGAAGTTGTGAATGTCAAAGTTGAGTGAAACAAAAATTATTTTCATCAAATTTTGTTAGGCTTGCTTTTGGGAATAGTTTCTTACAATATCGCTATTAAGATTTTTATTGTGTAGTTTTTAGATTAGGTTTATAAAATTATATTTCATGAGTAGTGATTCATATTAATCAATTAACGATACTTTTGGAAGGTATTTTCAATGTGTCAAATTTTGATATTTTTACAAGAATTAGATTGTGTAATTTTTTTAATTAAAGTCATTGAGTCATATTTCATAAATAATAGTTCTCATGAATCCATCTCTTATAAGATTGAATAGTCTATTTAGGAAGTATTTCTGATAGTATGTCAAATTATGATATTACTATTACCATTAGATTGCATGGCTTTGAAGTCAACCTCGTTGACCCATATTCTTCTCTGTAGATGCTACTATGTGCTAGGGAACTTCTTAGAACTGTTGGTATATTCTTACAACTTGTTACACCTGGGATATTCTTCTCTGTAGATGCTACTATGTGCCACGGTCCAAACGGGCCCATAAATGTGGTTGAATAGCAATACATTCAAGTGGCAATTACACAAGGGACAGTCACTGTGAGATGTCCTCATGTGTGACTGTCCTTGTCACAAATGAGGACATCTCACAGTGACTGTCCCTTGTGTAATATCCACTTGAATGAGGACAGTCACTGTAAAGACAACATGATAATGTACACATACAATGAGTGTACATTATCATGTTTTCTTTACAGTGGCTACCCTCATGTTGTATATTCTTCTCTATAGATGCTACTATGTGCTAGGGAACTTCTTAGAACTGTTGGTATATTCTTACAACTTGTTACACCTGGGATATTCTTCTCTGTAGATGCTACTGTGTGCTGTGGTCCAAACGGGCCCATAAATGTGGTTGAATAGAAATACATTCAAGTGGCAATTACACAAGGGACAGTCACTGTGAGATGTCCTCATGTGTGACTGTCCTTGTCACAAATGAGGACATCTCACAGTGACTGTCCCTTGTGTAATTGCCACTTGAATGAGGACAGTCACTGTAAAGACAACATGATAATGTACACAAGTACCGTGAAGGTAGTTGCAAGTTAGGGCTGTTTCATTGCATACCCGAAACAATGAAGATGTTACGGTCCACAAAACGTTTGTGCTTGAAAGATGAACAAATAAAATTAAACTTCTAAATAACCAAAGCCGCTAACAATAAATTCAACACAGATATGTCCTCATTTCTGGGTATTTTAGCTCTGTAACAGCTGAATACCAGATTACATAATAATGACAAAAGAAAAATAAACCCAACGTACTCAGAAATTGTAGCTGTGATTTCACGGAGGGAATCTCTCTCGGCACTGTTGAAAATACAAATGACAACGTTTCTCTACATTATCATGTTTCCTTTATAGTGACTATCCCTTGTGTAATTGCCACTTGAAGGAGGAAAGTCACTGTAAAGACAACATGATAATGTACACTTACAGCCCGTGTACATTATCATGTTGTCTTTAGAGTGACTATCCTCATTTGTTGAAGAAGAAAAGCATTAATGTGGCTGAATAGCAATACATTCAAGTGGCAATTACACAAGGGACAGTCACTGTGAGATGTCCTCATTTGTGACTATCCTTACAGTGAGTGTACATTATCATGTTGTCTTTATAGTGACTCTCCTCATTTGTTGAAGGAAAAAAGCATTAATGTGGTTCATTAGCAATGTATTCAAGTGGCAATTACACAAGGGATAGTCACTCTGAGATTTCCTCATTTGTGACTATCCTTACAGTGAGTGTACATTATCATGTTGTCTTTACAGTGACTGTCCTCATTTGTTGAAGGAAAAAAGCATTAATGTGGTTCAATAGCAATGTATTCAAGCGGCAATTACACAAGGGATAATCACTCTGAGATTTCCTCATTTGTGACTATCCTTACAGTGAGTGTACATTATCATGTTGTCTTTACAGTGACTGTCCTCATTTGTTGAAGGAAAAAAGCATTAATGTGGTTCAATAGCAATGCATTCAAGTGGCAATTACACAAGGGATAGTACATGCCCATTAAAGTTGGTGTTTTGTTATCCAGCATGACAATGGAGACAGCATACTCTGTGTCAATTTTATTGATCAAATTTCCCTCTGCCAGGCAAAGCAACAATCTGGGTATGATAAGGTAAAGTTTTTGCAACAATTTCTTGCTGCTGCTAAGGTTACCATTGTTTATGGTTTCTATTATATAGTTCTATCTATATTGCTATATGGCCTTTTGTTTAGGATTAAGTAGACGAGGGAAAATATTTCTTTTGTGGATTGTAAACAAAACATTGAATTATTTCAGAGAACAGATCTAAATCTATAAGATGCTACGATGGAGCACATGACCATGTACTTGTGAATATTAGGATCCATGTTAATCAAATGACTACTTTATGTAAATTACTTTTGAGTAAGTAAAAGGCAATACAATTTTTCAAAGTGTGCAAGGATTTTTATGATATACAGGTGTACGAAGAAATGAATCTGTGTTGTTTTGTATCAATATCAAACATCTCTGATATATTTTCATGTTTTTATAATCTATTTTGCAGATGAAAACTGTCTAACAGATAAAGATTGGGAACTTCTCCCAGCATCTGTACCTGCATCTCTCTTATATACTACAAGTTGCTTGCCATCAGAAATTGCAGTTCCCTCACGTGACATTGATGGTGAAGTGTTCTTTTCAGAACCATCATCTGTGGTTACCAATGCTCCTATTTTAGGCAATAAGTTTGTTGCATTCCATGAGCCATTGGTCAAGTTTCTTCTACGAGCTTCTGATGCCTCAAAATCTAACCAGCGCCTACGCATGCCTCGTTGTGGTTGATTATCATTCTGTACATGAATTATAATGAGTAATCAGCTTTGGGCCTTGGAATCTTGTATGTAACATGCACAGGCATTTCATGGCTAAATGAATCTATTTTAAAAGCATCAACTTTTCTTACATGATGCTGGATACATAAGTAGAACAAGCGTATATCAAATTGGAAGCAATCAAAACTCCACAATGACATATTATTTAGAGTACTCTTTAGTTTAAGTAATAATGCATATATTGACACTGTAAAGACAACATGATAATGTACACTCACTATAAAGACAACATGATAATGTACACTCACTGTAAGGACAGTCACAAATGAGGACATCTCACAGTGACTGTCCCTAGTGTAATTGCCACTTGAATGTATTGCTATTCAGCCACATTAATGCTTTTCTTCTTCAACAAATGAGGATAGTCACTGTAAAGACAACATGATAATGTACACTCACTGTGAGTGTACATTATCATGTTGTCTTAACAGTGAATATCCTCATTTGTTGAAGAAGAAAAGCATTAATGTGGCTGAATAGCAATACATTCAAGTGGCAATTACACTAGGGACAGTCACTGTGAGATGTCCTCATTTGTGACTATCCTTACAGTGAGTGTACATTATCATGTTGTCTTTACAGTGGCTGTCCTCATTTGTTGAAAGAAAAAAGCATTAATGTGGTTCATTAGCAATGTATTAAATAATTTTATTTTTTTTATCCACCCATGGGTGTCGCAATTGCGACGGGAGCCCGTCGTAATGCGATGCAGGTGCCCGTCGCAATTTCTTGGGAGGCCCGTCGCAATTGCGACAGCCCTCCGAAGCCATGCGACGGGGGGGTGACACCCATGCCGCTAACAAATCTTAGCGACATTGCGATGGGAGGGCGTCGCAATGGCGACGGCTACCCATAGACGTCACAATTTGTGACTAAAAAATAGCGACGTCTATGGGTGTTGCTATTGCGACACATAGCCATCGCAATTGCGACACATAGTCGTCGCAAAATGCCCCCAAATGTATTAGTGTGATAGAATACTTCCAAGTGGGAAATTTTCTCTCCATGTTTGGAGTTATTGTTCTTGCCACTTTGCAAAAAAAGCATGATGAATGTAGGGTTGAATCATTTCTTTAAATTTGTCCATAAATGCTCCAAATGTTAGTTCATCTTCAACATATTCTAATCTTTTGGATTCTTTCCCAAATTTTGTTTCATTCTTTACATATTTGTAAGTCTTGCAATTTACCATCTTTGTTACATCAATATTTTAATTTTTCAAAGGAAAAAGAGCCAAATCAGCACATATTTCACATATTTCTTTTATGCAATTATTTGACCAACTGTATCATCTCTTTTGTCACATAAAATGGATGAGATGAACTCACTTCATGTAGTAGGAGGAGTATATTTAAAACCATAAGTGTCTTCTACAAACTTTTGAAAAACCTGATAGTGGAGATCAAATTCAATATGATAATGATGACAACAAGTTTCAAACACTTTGTTTGTCCTGACAGAATATGGCTTCAATCTTTCAAACAATGTTTTCCCAATATTTATATTAGGATTTGCACTAAAAAATGACACATACATTTCATGTTGTGTTATGTTCGACCAATTTTTTGTATGATGTTCATATTGATTAGCTACAATTTTGTCTGCTAACATCTCTATTATTTGATGAAGGATGAGTATTATCATTCCAAAATATGACAAATTTATTGATTCCCTCATCAATCCTATCATTTCGAGGAGATCTACACATGATTTCCAAATTGCCTTCCGATGTGCTATCATCCAAAAGCATTCTCCTCTCAATATCTCGTGATATTATTTTCCTACTAAAACCAATCCGAGATGAAACTGAAGATATTTGTCTATTTCAGAGCATAGTGTTACCTACAATGGATGTCAACATAACTCTTCTTGTAATGGTCTTATCTTTAGTTAGAGATTGCTTCCCTACCTGATTCAAACCTTTCCTAATTTTTTCAATCATATCAGTTTGCATGTCAACAACTTTTCTCTTCTTTGATGTTGTGTCTATACCCAATAATTTTAATGCATCTTCCAACTTTTTATTTGTAAGCACAACTGAAAGAAATTGGGCTTGTTCAAGTGTTTCAAAATTATCAAACTTAGCCAATATTTCTCTTTATATCTTATTCATTGATCTCTTCTTAGCAAGACTTAAAGGTTGAACATTAGCAAATGATCTCAATTTCTCAACATCCATTGTAAGTAAATGATCTAATTTTCTATCATTATATTTATCTTAACAGTTTGAGCTAGATCTATAAGTTAATCCATACCAGTAGGAGCACATGATCCTGACCCTTCTCCAACATAGATTTCTTGAGCTTCCATAGGGAGTGATCTTGACCCTTCTTCAACTTGGCTTGACCCTCCTACTTGAGTTTCTCCTTCACCTTGACCATGTTGATTGCAAGCTACATGCACAAAAATAAATCAAATTAGAGAAAAATAAAGCATATGTCCATAAAATTTAGGCATGTAAAATTAGAGGTAGATAGGTCCATACCTTCTTTGGTTTTATAATAATATGTCAATGAAGCTTCATGATTTCTTTGTCCGGTACTAGGTGACCCTTTTCTTGCAGATTTACTTTGTCTTCCCTTCTTGTTCCCCATTTCTTCTCTCAAAAAACATGTCTTCTAAAAATTTGTTAATAGTAATTCTCATCTTCAAAAAAATGCCTTTGATAAAAATACCAATAGCAATTTTCCTCCAAAAAAATATCTTTCAAAAAATCAAAGAAATAGTAAAAAAAGTGAAAAAACTTGATTGCAATTGTGTGAAAATGATAAAAAAACATTTTATTTTATACAATGCCAAAAAAAAATACCATAATTAGCCAACCTACTTCAGGCAAACTAGGTCAAGTAAAATTCTGGTGGGGCTTGTTCCCATCAGACTTTTCCCAAGGGGTCTTCATGTGAAGAACCCTTCGCATGAAGCCCCTGGGATGGCTTTGTGTGAAGGGGGTCTTCATACGAAGAACCCAAACTTTAAAAAAATTCAGGATGCAAAAAAAAAGTCTTTCAAGGCCTAAAAGAAAGACCAAACAAGATGATATTCTGAAACAAAAAATGTCATACGATTCTACTTCGAGTAAGATTTATAATGACTATAATTTTAATACATATTGAGTTCATGGTCACTTTCAAAATTAACTTTAATTAAACATAGGTTGTTTGGTCGTTCAACAACCTGTCTCTTCAACGCTTTGGGAAAAATAGTAACTTCAAAACAATTATGAAAAATATGTAGGAAAAGCATATTTGTGTTACCTTTCTATGAAAAAAAGAAAAAATTAATTTTGATATATACAGATCAAGTTAGAGTGATCCAAAAGAAGCTATGTCTAAATTATAATTACTCTCACTTTAGAACTTAATAAAGTATGAAATATTGAGCCAAAATGAATGAAATCAATTCTATCCATTAGATATTGAAGTTAAAAATATAACCTTAAAATAATTACATTGTTATCTTTTTTTTTTTTACGTTATGCTAATCCAAGTGACAATCACTCCTTAAAAATGTTGATTTTTCACATAAACTAGTTTTCCAAGGAGAAAGAAAAATGGATTCAAATAAATTTTTATTTTTTTAAAAGAAATATATTTAGAAACTAGAAAGGAATTTCTAAAAGACTCTAGTTTACATCATCTTCAAATTCCTAATAGTTTTGCAGTAATAGGTGTTCAAAAGTGAATTTTTTTTTACAGAATGTTGATCTCAGTGTCAAAGTTGGCCAAAAAGTGGGTCACACTATTGTGGGACCACTATGTCCAATCTATGGACCTCCCATCTTCCATTCAAATTTTTTTCAAACTTTGGCAATGGGTCCAGGTGATTGAGTTTCAATCGCTACCTTTTTTGTGTTTTATTTGCAAAATGCCAGGGCATTGGGCAAAGAAGTGTCCTCTAAAGGCTAGTAACCCTAATACCAAATCTAAGCCTATGAAGGAAAGAGTTTGGAAGCCAAAAAATATTAATTAGGGTCACCATGTGTCAAATGGTGGACTGATATATTTGATTGATGCCCAAGGGCTAGCAGAGAAAAGGAGTCAGAGGCCTAAGGAGGTTGTAGATCTGGCGAAATCTTGTCATCCTACTATCAAAAGAAATGAGGAAAATGGTAAGATGCAATCAAATGTAGATATGGTAAATTATGAGAAGTTTTTTTAGAATTTAGAGGTCTCTAGTTTGAATAATTATGTTTTGAAGAGGATATTGAGAAGTGCAACATGCTTCTGCACGAGATTGAAGTAGAACATGAGAAGGTCAATATTGGAACTTTGGACCAAAATAATGGTCTCCCGATTGAGGATAAAAGGTATGAGGTGAGTAGAGTCAAATAGAGTTAGAGATATTATCAAGGAAAGTGTATGCGCAAGTACTATAATGTTGATTCTCCTCACTTGTCCCCTTGGTTTGTGTCCTCTTCACTCCCTTTGGATACAACGATAGTGAAATCTACTTATCCAATGGAGCCCTCTATTTGTATTGTTGAATGAAGTATTTTTAAAGATCTTGATAAGAATTTTGAGATTTCAGACTCCCTCCCCTCCTTAAAGTGAGTATTGGTGATAGGGATAGGGAAGGAAAAGAAAATGCAGCATAGAGGAAACTGAGTTTGAGGAGGATGCTTCTTTATCAAAGTGCAAAGAAAGAATAATAGAAAATCATCTATTATGAGCACAGGGGTGTTAACCAAGAACATAGAAAAATAATATTGTGGGCTCTCCATGAGTGTAGGAAGGAATTCATCCAAGTGGCATAGGGAGCAAGAATGTCTTCAAAATATTATAGATGGTTTTTACAAGACTATTCTTGAGATTTGCCTCTATAGCTCTCTAGGTAAGAAATGAAAATCATGTCTTGGAATATTTGGAGGCTAAATAGCTCCCATAAAAAAGATATTGTTCTGATGCAGGAGCATCCTGGGTGTAAGAGCAATCTTGCATCACCCAAAAATATTTCTATTTTTATATTCAATAAGGGCTATTTTGTGCAGAGCTGCTATTTATGGAAAGTTACTATTTTTGGTAATTTTTGTATGTGCTCAGAATGATCTGATTTCTTTCTTGGAGGTTCATTTTGGTCATATAAGCCTGCCAGTAAAGTTTCATTGCCAGATCAAGTGTATATTGGAAGATATTGAAGATTTTCGGTATTGGCAGCAGGGTACAGAAACTTTGAACTCAGTTTTGAAGGCTTTAGAGGCCTCGGATGAGGTCGAAAATTTGGGTGACGGGCGCTTGCGCAGGTCAAGCCTGTAGAGCACTTCGTGGCATTTCCGAAATGGGGTTATAATAGCCGATCGGGTCAACTGGTGATGACTTGTGGTCTTCGGAAGTTGGGCCACCTGAAATGGCAAAAAATAATTTTCTTCAAAATTTCTGTTCGGGTTTCAAAGGTTATCTTGAGCCAACTATGATGTAATAAAATGTAAAATAAAATAATTCTAAGTTTGGTCGGCCTTATTGGCTAAAATTCTGGAACCTTCCTAGGCGGTGGAAAATTGCCTATATAAGGAAGGCTGTATTATTGTCTTAGGCAGTTCAGAATAATTCTGGGTAGTAGATCTGGGTATTGATTCGAGGCTTTGTCCTACAGAATATTGTAAGGGAATGCCCATGTGGCTTTGCATATTGTAATTCTGAAAGTTTGTAATTCCACATTTGTGGAGATAATAAGAAGCCAATTTTTTGTTCTTGCATATTGTTGTTGTTTCTCTATTTCTGTTATGTGTTTGTGGTATTAAGGGGAGCACCCTTCATCATGTTCATAATTTTTCTAAATATCATAGACCTATTGTTCTATTGAATCAAGAGACTAAAATGTATAAGGATGGGGTAGAAAGATTCAAATTTTTTAAGAACTATGGAGTTAAAGGAAGTAGATCAAAGGGAGCCTTGGGGGGTGTAGTCTCTCTTTGGAACTCAAATTTTATTCAGGGTACTCCTATATGTGAAGATGGAAATCATTTTTCTATACATTTAAAGCATATTAGGGATGATTTTGGTAGGATTCTTTCAAGTATTTGTGTGCCTAACAACAAAGAAGCTAGAAAAAAAATTGGTCTAATCTTGTTTTCTTTAACCGGTGTTACCCTAATGATAATTGAATTATTATGGGTGATTTAAAAACCCCACTTCAGGAGAAGGAAATTTTTGGTGGATCTTAGATGAATAGGAGGAATGGTGATGAAATTTAGCTGGATAGTAAGATGGATTTGATGGCTTTTATTCATGATCAGGGTCTGCATAAAGTTGATTTGAAGGGAGCTTCGTTCACTTGGATGAATAGGAGGAATGGTGATGAAATTATTCAAGGTTGGACCATGTGCTTGTCTCTAATGATTAGTTTCTTCACTATTTTTTCCCTTTGAATGCCTTATCTAGAATAGGATCATACCATTATCCCATTAGTTTTATGGCTGAATCAATGAAGGGGAGATGTAATTTTCCTTTTAGATTTGAAAAGATGTGGTTTTCTCTTCCTATTCTTTATGAGTGTACTAAAAAGTGGTAGAGCATCAATGTTGATGGAATGAATATGTTCAGAGTGGCTAAAAAATTAAGAGAGGTTAAAGTGAATGTAAGAAAATGGAACAAAGAGACTTTTGGGGACATTTTTTCTATGAAGTCTAGTTCAATCTAATTTGAAGGAGATCCAAGATAAAATCCCAATAGGGGGGATATATTGGACATTACCTTGCTAAGGAAAATAAAATTCTACCAAAATATCATAATATCATATTTAGAGAGGAATTTTTTTGGAAGCAAATATCTAGGTCCTTGTTGTTGTCCTTGGGGGATAAAAACACCAAATTTTTTCATATTACTACCTTAAAGAATAGGGAGGCTAATAGAATTGTTCACATTATGAAGGAGGATATGAAAATTGACAAAGAAAAGGAGATTAAAAGAGAGGCGGTCTACTTCTTTGTTGACCTTTTAAAGGCGGATAACAGTTTGGATGTTGAGGCCTGGGATATCCTTGTTGATTCCATTCCCAAAATTATGAATGATGATCAAAATAAAATGTTGATTTATATCCCCTCTACTAAAGAAATTAAAAAGGTGATTTCTCCTTTTATGTTGACAAGGCCCTTGGTCCTAATGGTTTCCCCTTTTTTTTCTTTTAGTCCCTTTGAAATATCATTGTTGAGGATGTGGTTAATGTTGTTAAGGAGTTATTTGGTGAAAGATCTATGTTAAAAGAACTTAACTCTTCTTTTATTTTTCTTGTCCCCAATCATCTTGGGCTTGAGATATTTGATTCTTTCAAGTCCATATGTCTGTTAAAGTCTTTTTATAAAATTATCTCTAAAGCGCTTATGTCTATATTGTTGTGGATTCTCCCCTTGCTTATATCTCCATAGTAGAATGGATTTTCTCCTGGGAGGAAAATTCTTAATTCCATTATCAATGTGTATAAGAATATCCACTTGTTGGAGGTTTCTAAAAGCCAAGGATTCCTATTAAAGATTGATATTTCTAAATCCTATGATAGATTGGATTGGGGTTGCTTTCTGAAAGTTCTCAGAGCATTTAGTTTTTTGGAAAGGGTTTTTCAACTCATTTGGAAAATCATTTCTACTTCTTCGGTGGAAGTTATTGTTAATGGCTCTCCCTCTCATTTCTTTAAGGTGTTTAGGGGCATTAGGAAGGGGGATCCCATTTCCTCTATTCTCTTTACTATAATGGTTGAAATCCTAAGTACATTTATGCATAAACAGGGTGCTAATGGTACTTTGAAAGGCATCAACCCATCGTTGTCCAACTTGACCTACTCACATGAATAGTTTTTGGATGACAGTATTATGATGGGAATCTCTACTATTGGGAAATCCAAGGCTATCAAGAACATTTTAAACCTTTATGAGAGTTCTTTTGGTCAGATGGTGAATAGAATGAAAAGCTCTCTATTTTTTCTTAACACTCCTAAGGCCAAACAAAAAATAATTCTTGATATTCTAGGATACTCCATTGGGTCTCTCCCTTCTCTTTATCTAGGTATTCTCTTGGAAGTAAACCTCTAAATTCCTTTTGGATTTATTTGATTGGAAAGTTCAATAGAAAATTAGGAGGTTGGAAAGATGATTTTCTCAGTCAAGCTGCTAAAGTCCAACTTCTCAAGTCGTCCCTCCAAAGTCTTCTTGCCTATGATTTTAGCTTATTTAAAATTCCTTCAAAGTATGATGATATTATTGAGAAAAAAAAAGGCATTTTCTTTGGTCTGGCGTAGAGGAAAGAAAAAGAATTCACTTACTGTCCTGGGAGGCTCTTTGTAAACCGAAGAGAAATGGTGGTATTGGCTTGAGAAGCATTAAGATGTTCAACAATGCTCTTTTGGCTAGGTAGGTTTGGATAACATATGGTAGGAGAGAATGGAATACTATATGGTGTAGAAAATATCTTTGCAATATTCATAATTTCAAGGATTTTATTCATTCCCCTAATTTGTCAATGGTTTTAGCTCTCTGGAACAATGTCATTAAAGATAGAGAGGTTGCTCTTATGGGAGCTTGCTGGAAAATTGAAAATGGCATGAACACCCTTTTTGGGATGATTGTTGGTTCGACAGGGATCATTTAGACAATGACACTATTTTTGGCCATTTCAAGGAGGGGTGTATTAGCATATTTGGGTATTTATGTCTGATTACTGGGTGAATGATAAATGGTCCAATTTGACCCTTGTGAATCCTTTATTTCTCCCTTTTCATATTTTGTTAAACTCATTCTCCCTTGAGCACAATAGACTTGATGATGTGCTGGTCTGGAGAAGTTATTATTTTGGCCTTTTCTTTGTGTCTTCTATTGTTTCCTTGTTGTCTCATTCTTTTCTCCCATCTCCTTGTTGGTCTAAGGCCTGGATTAAAAACTTGATTTCTAAAGCTAACACATTTCTTTGGCTTTTTCTTCAAAACAAAATCCTTACCACTGAAAAATTTTAGAGCTATAAAGGAAAATATTAATATTCTCAATGCATCTCTCGAGACCGAGGGGAAGGTGATGTGTAAATATTATGATCACTAGGTGGTTGATTCCTAGAAGGTTCAATTGGACATTACTACAACTCTGAGCACAATGAAGAAGTACAGAGATAATTGTGCTTGGATCTAACCTCCTTCTAGTTGGGTAAAAATTAAATTTTATGAAGCATCTAAGGGTAATTTAGGGCCAACTAGGTGTGGGAAGGTGATCAAGGAAGAAAATGGCATGTTAATTTTGGCCATGGAACTCCCCTTGGATTTCTAGACCAACCACATGGCCGAAGCCATAGGTTCTTTCTAGGGTCTTAACCTTTCCCGCCAACTTAATCTCAAATATATTTGGCTCAAAGGGAATTCTAAGAATGTAATTCAATGCATAAATGGTATCCACAAACCCTCATGAACTAATTAAAATTGGATAAATAGTTCCAAGTAGATTATTTCCTCCTTCAAAAAATGTATAAAATCACATGCTTATAGGGAAGGGAACGTGGTTGTGGATTGTTATTAAAATAAATAAGTCTGGATTAAGCAGAGTTTGACATGGAAGAGGGGGGATAGGTTGTATGTTGATATCATTTCTCTTCTTCATTATGACATAACCTGTAGAGGAGGCACTTTTGACTTTACCATTTAATTATGTCTTTCTCATTATTTGGTGGCATGGTGGATCTTCCTTTTGGAAGTACACCTTTCTCAATATCTTTGTACATGGGGATGGTTTTAAGGGAGCTTCATTTCATTATACCTCACATGTTTTGTGGGTGTTTTGGAACTTAGCCTGGATTTTATTTTGTACCTCGTTCTCAAAAATTTATGTTCTTAGTATGCCCTACCATTTTGGAAGAGTTGAATATTGGTGGTGATACATGTAGGGTGGAGCCCATGGAATATAAAAAATGGAAGAAGAAGTCCACTATTTGGTTTATTCTATAGAGGGGATGGCGTGTTCCCTATTTGGAAAGACTACATGGTTGAAATAAGAATGTCAAGATTAATTTATTTATCATTGGAAAGATGGTTGTATCACCCCACATGCAAGGAACATCACTATTGATGAGAATTTTATTGTAGAAGTTATGGGATTATCTTTAGAGGGATGAAATTTTATAGGGACAGGAAGTATTTTGAGCTAGTGGTGCAAAACTTTCCTAAATCTGAAAAGGAAGGCGAGGATTGTGAATGAAAATTGAAAATTTCCTATAATGTTGCAAACATAAAGCCTATTTAGTGATAGGTTTTAAAGGTACTTATGGAATATATTACCCTATATAGTCATTTCACTAAGGCATTTGGCCACCATTTTGTATTGTTGAATCATTGCATGCATCACTCTAGGGTTTCTTTTACATATCACTTGTTTTCCTCTCTTAGTGCTAGTATTAATGATCATAGGGAGAACTCAGATAATTATTTGGTGTTGCATGAGTGATTGCTTGTGTGTATTGATGATCACTATAGGTCTCTCCCCACCCCTTCTAATTTCATTCCTATCTCAAAGGATGAGGATGCCATCGTGCATAGATCTAGTGGAGATTGATATTTTGACTTAGAGGAAGAAGAGTTTACCCCCTCAAAAAAACCTAAGAGGGAGGTAAAAAATAAACCTAATCCTATTATCAAAGGGGAGGGTAAGAGTAAGATAGTGGTTTCCTCTAGTTCTATGTATGATAACACCAAGGGAGTGGAAAATTCTACGCCCCACTACCCCTTTGGTTTCTCAAAAAAAAGAGAAGGAAAGAAAGAAAAAAATTGTGAAGGGTCTTGAAGTGGTTGTACGTCCCCCTCCTATCCATTATCATTATAATTTTGTTCCCTCCCTTATTTTCTGCAAGCATCTCTTGGTGGTTTTGGGTAGGGTTGATGTTAAGTCTCCCTAGAACCTTAATGTGTATCTCTTTAGTACTGATCATGATTTGTTGTCTAATGTTTTAAGGATGGAAAGAGATAATGCATTGGGATATTTTAGCATGTTCAAATGGCTTTTTGATGAGTTGAAGGAGATTCAAGTGAAAAAGAGATCTATGAGTAATAAAGTGGAGGTTATGGAGACATTTATGCCAGGAAAAATGTGTATCCATAATTTTGGTGAGGACACTAATGCCATTGGTCAACAAGCAAGCTATGTTTAGTGGACAGAGATTGACAAGAATTCTATTGTCGACTGCCTCAACAAAACTTTAGAGTCTATTGAAAAGTTGAAGAAAATTGTGAGGAAAAGTTTTCTTAGGTTCAGGGAAATGTGAAAAACATCCATGCTTCCCTCCAGACTATCTGTTGACACTTGAAAATTCAGCCCTAAATTTACATAAATTTTCCAGGGAAGTATTTATTATTGTTTCATTTTTATATTTATTTCCTTGTTAAACTATATGAGAAAAATTAATTATTTTATTTCAATGTGTTAAATACATTTATATTTTTTGGAATAAAAAATAATTATAAAATAATAATATTAATGTTTAGGCAAAAGGGGCGGCGATCAGGAGTTGAACACTCAACCTCTCAAGCCAACCCCTTTTCCTATCTACCTACCCATTCCCTCCCCAACCAGCTAGTCTAATGTTATTCCCTGAGAGGTTTTGGGTGGAATTAATTTTGTTCCCTTTTCATATGCAAATAATTCAAAGCAATTTTCACATAGGGAGTATTTTTTACATATTTTATTTTGGGGAATAATTATTTGAAAACAATGCAAATAATTTATAATTAATTAAATATTTTGATTTGTGATTTGATGATACATTCCCCAAAATATTACATTGATGGGATCATTTAAAAGGAAATATTTCATCTTTTGGTGATATTAAGCAAAACATTGGATTAACGATATAATATATTAGTATACGCTCTAAATGATAAAATATTTCTAAAAGGGGTATTTTAGAAGCATGAATAATATTTTAACCATATAATTTTCCTAATTAACCCTAAAGTAAATTTTGATTTATTTAAACTCTTAATTTATTTATTTCATGTGTAGGAAATATTGAGAAAAGGGACATTATTGGAAAGGGGCTTGATATTTACGGGATTGAAAATGAGAAAAGCATTTCGGAAAGCACATTAATAAGAGATTTGATATTAACCTTTGGACGGTTAATATTTTATATTATACATTGTAAACTTTTAATGTTCCAGTTGTTGATTTAGGATTAGGTTTTTGTTATGAATAGTCACATTAGTCTGTAGCTTGTTTGCATCGTTTGGGTTTTATAGTTAAAGGATACCAAGACCAATGGAAAAAGGGGGAATTATTAGAGAACTTTTACATGATAGAATTTGATTGACAACTGCAACAAGAACTCTTATGTACTATTTTTCAAAATCAATACAAGATAAGTGTTTCCTCTCACTTGTGGTAATAAGTTTTCAATTATTTTCAATTAGTCCCTAGGATAAATCTATTTCATAGATTGTTTCATTGTGTGAATTCTTATGTTATTATAATCTGAAACTAAATTTACAGTTTGAACATCAGACAAACGGATTGGTTGTCAAACTTTTTTCTGTTCTATTGGTCTCTCAAAGTAGAGTTAAATTTAGTAGAACTGGTTGTAAACTCATATTTTGATTATAATTCATATAGAAGCCTTTGAAATGATGGTCTTGTTCTTCATAACAAGTTATTAAAACTGTCTCTTAGGTTGTATGTATGATTGTGTCATGCCCCTGACAGTCTCAGGCTTTACTTTTCAATGTTATGTTATGTTGGATTTCTATTTTGATTAGCATCGTTTAATCTAGAACTATATTTCTGTTAGACTTCTATGAGTTTGAACTCTGACTTCGTTCATTTGAACCTTGTTGTTTGAATAAATATGTTTATCTCTGTAATAGGTACTTTGGTTCTGCCAGACACTCAGAGAATTATGTCTATTTATGTAGCTTAATGAGTTTTTCTGATGTCAGAATTGGTTTAGACTGACTTTTGAATTAATGGTACTGGATGGTTAAGTAGAGATTCAAGTTTTGGTATGATTGTGAAAATAAGGACAACTAAAATGGTTAGTCAATTGTCTTTTAATTGGTTCATTATTTTGGAATTCTAAATAATAATATGTTAAACATAATTAGAATAGGTTTTATTATTATGGATAAATGTGTCTTGATGTTGCAAACAGTATATAGAGATTGTTGTTACTTAATGTTAATCAAATTTTGAGTTCAAAATAAATATATATATATATATATATATATATATATATATATATATATATATATATATATATATATATATATATATATATATATATATATATATATATATATATATATATATATATATATATATGTATGTATGTATATTTATACATATATTTATGAGTAATTGTTTTAGAAGTTATGTTGTTTATCTTTAGCTAAAACTAAAGAATTATCTAAGTTAGCATATCCTATTGTGTATGTTAGTAGGAGGTTAATTTGTTGAGTGTTAGTAATTTGGCATTGTTAATGCGCTGTTATCATTGATGCTTAAGTTAGTTTTTCTTAACCTAAGATCGAATAATGTTATCTAACATAGATATCTATCTCTAAGTCTTCCTATTTATGATCTGGCTCGAAGACATGACTTATCACGGCAGGGTTTAAATGCACTTTCATCGCATAGTGGTGTTAGTGGGGTTTAAGCTATTTTCGGGTTATGGGATTGTACTTTGATGGACATTTGGCAGGGAATGTATTGTGTTTGCTACAAGAGATAAGCTCGCATTGAATGAACTCATCGATGAATTTCATCTTTGTGTTTGATGTCTGCCATTAGCTCTGGTGAAGAGTTGCAGTTGAATTATGACTCCATTTTTTCACCATATTATTCTGCGACAGTTTGGGTAAATAGTTAGTTATGGACCTGTGTTCCTGTTATATCTTATATGATAAGTTGCTTGGAATGGAAAGGGGTTTTCACAGCAAGTTATACCCTTCTGTTCATGGTCATTTGGGAAGTTTTTTGTTTCATACTGTCATCTCTGTATTTGCGTTGTGGGCTTTTCTTTTGCATGGCACTTTGCCAATCAGTGGAAAGGGATCTTCGTGGTTGAGATTAGGGTTCGACTATGAAGCTCACCAGGAAGGGGCTAGCTTTGGCATTTTGGTCTTTGGATACCTCCCCACACAAATACCAGGTAGGGGCATTCTCTCACCTTATCCTCTGTTTCCATTTTATTTTTCTGCAAATGAAAGATTAGAATGTTTATTACCGTTGTTAGTGAATTGATGAATGGAAGGTATTGTGATTGGGATGGATTAAGAAGTCTATTTAGTTTATAGATGTAATGATTAGTGGAGGAATTTGAAATACATGTTATTAATATGTTGTTTTCGAGCATATTGTGTTGTTGGGTTTTTCTTTGTTTCTGGGTATGAAGTTGTCAGTGTGTTCTTTAAGTTTGTGCCGAGCTATGGGGAAAATAGTTGTTGTAGTTGATATATGGCTATTCCCTAGTGTGTTTTGTATCAATGTTTACTTTTTCTTTGGTCAGTATTAAGAGGGTTAATCGGGAATGAGTATCGGCTTATAAATACAATTTGAAACCAAAATGAGTTTTGTCTATAAGCATCTTTAAGGTATTCTTGTACTGATTCCTGTTGTTAGGAACACTGTAGCAACAAAAAGTTTACAATGTGTAAGAGTCAATGGTCATAAGGTGAAATCAGGTATATATTACCACTGTTATGATCCGAATCTGGTATTGATGTTTTCTTTTTGAGCTGTATCGTGGTATTAGAGATTAGTGGTAGTTCATAGTGTTACCTGATACCTCTCGTATTGTATATTTACACTCTCGCAACATAGGTGTGGATTAAGGTATTCTTGGGTGTACTCCTTTAGTTATCTGGTATCGATGTTTGTTGTGTCAAATGGGTGTTTGTCACTGTCTATTTCAGTCAATAGTGAAAATGTGGATATTTTGGTTATACCAAATCTTGACTGCGAGCTATATGAATTCTTCAGAAATAATCACCAATGTGAAAAATAGCTGTATCGACATTAGGAAATGTTAGGAATTTTTAGGAAGTCAATATTATCATTTCCAGTCAGTAAGGAAGACCACTTTGATATTTTGTTTAAAATGTTGATGACGGTTCTTATTATTTTGTTATTCTTTTATGTAATCGGCAGATTCAGTAGTATTATAAGGTAGATGTGTTTCGATAGGACTGAGATGATTAGTATGGTTTTTCTATTGTATATTTATGGACTTGAACTATTAATTACAAGTTTATGCAATTAGATATATATATATATACCTGCTGGGATATGTATATGCATACACAAGCCATGGTGTATACATGTACATACGCCAACATGTATATAATAGATGCTATGTTTATCATTCTGAACTATTAATTACAAGTTTATATAATAATATATATATATATATATACCTGTTGGGATATGTATATGTATACACAAGCCATGGTGTATACATGTACATACGCCAACATGTATATAAAAGTATGAACTTGTAATTAACAGAGCAGGATGTATAGAAAATTAATTTATAATGAATTTGGTTTATGGAAAGCTTGTATGTTTGTTAAAAGCAATGGGTATTGTGTTGATTCAGTTGATATATGATTATTTTAGTTCTTTTCTATTCAATGGAATCGTGATTTCAATATGGACATTTTATTGTACAGTTTCAGATATAATGCTAAGTTATTGTGGAGATTATTATTTGATTGGATTTGTGATGGATAAAGTATTGTGATCTTTTCTTCTTTTGGGAAACATCATGTTTAAGAATGTTTGTTAAGGAAATGGAAACATGGATCTAAATGGATTTCTGATTGCTGTTTCAATTTTATAAATTGATGCAATAGTAATGGAGTGTTAGTGAAATGGTGTAATGTAGTTCATTTCATTTCAATCATTAATTGCTAGATCAAGTGTTTTTGAGATAATGCAAGTATGATCCTTAGATTGGGGGCTGACACTAGTCTAGTACCTTGTGGTGATAGAATTTATGTCAGTTGTGACTGACACTAGTCTATATCCTTATGGGAAAGAATTTCTGTCAGTTGTTTAATTAAGTGATAATTATAAATTCAAGGGATATGGGTTTCAATTAACAAGATAAAACATTATGGTTTCATCAGACATAATGGATTACTACGAGGTTTCCTTACGGATACATAGCGTAGGTCCTTATGTGGACACCCATGACTATTGGATCATTACTTTGTCATTTTCTTTGCGAGTTTATTTCTGTTAGAAAGAGATACAATGCTTGATGATTTTGGTGTAAAAAGAATGGAATTATGTTATTAGATTTCAATAACATCTATTTGTTAATCTGCATAATTGTTATATTATACTGACTTTTATGGTTGCAAAATTTTGGAGATGTTTCGTTAACTTTATCATTGTGACTGAGCCCTGTTTGCAATTGCGCTTGTGTTTACTTTTGATTTTCAGGTTTTAGATGGATAAATCAATGAGTATGGGACAGTGGATAGCAATTGTTAAGATTTATGGGAAACAGATCATTTCATGGTTATTAGTTATCAGAACTATTCGTAGGATGTAAAGGATTGGTTAAGAAGGAAATTTTGTTTTTGAAACTAAGTCTTTGAATAAAGAGTATTCTTATTACTCTGATGTAATTCAGTTGAAAACTATAAAGCTCTTAGAAGTAGCTATTATGATTATATGTTTCAGTTTGTAATTTTTTTAAAAATTTATTACTATGGTTCTATGTGGTTTTGTTTATGGTTGATTCTTCTTTGGTTTCATCTTTTAGCTTTAAGTATAGATGGGGTGTTACAGATTGAAAGTGAATTGACTCCATTGCCCAAGTAGAAGCAAGGCACTGATCTTATGAATTATTGTATATGGTCATTTGGTTAATTGTTTTAAGTTTTGAGATATTCTATTTAGCGTTCATTCATTTTAAGCACCTTTATCAAACATTTTTGCTATTAATCAAAATACTCAAGTTTTTGCAGCATAGAGGACTTTGTAGTTGTGACTTTCATAATTTCATTCATCTCAAGGATTTCTTGCCACCTTGAGTGAATCCCTATAGTTTTATACATATAAATATTTGTTATAAAAAGCCTTTGAACCAACATATTTGGTTAAGGTACAGTTTCACCCGCCTTGGTTTTGCAAAGCCAGAAGTGCAGGGGAAGAGGATCACAATCGATCACTCTTGTTAGTTGGCAAAAATGATTGGGTTTCCTAGCTTTGGATTGGAAAGTCGATAGGAAATCCAACCCTTTATTTTTTGGCACCAAAAAATTGTTGACTCTTCTAGGGAGTTGTTGTGATAATATTACTCATAATTTCTAGTGATCAGAGAGTCAAACTCTATTGGAGACAGGACCCAGAATCAATTGAATGATTTTATCCTTATTATGAAGAAGGTGGCGACTCTATATAAAATGTTTTAGATTTCTACTTAGGACAAGCAAGAAAAAATATTTTCCTCAATACACTTGAGGTGGCAACTCCATACAAAGATTTTCAAAAAGTGATTCCGTTGGGAATTAAGAACCTAGAGGGAGATGAAAATTCCTCCCTTAGATAGAAGAATAAAATTTATTACAGAATGCCTCAGAATTTATTGAAGAGATTCCTAGTTCTAGTGGACATCGGGCCTTTGGATCTTATAAGGTTTCAATGCAGTAACAATGAAATATTTACAAATCTTTCACATAGGGTGCTTGAAGTTTATGGAGATTATGATTAATCAGCTCTTGATCATTTGGATACTTTTCATATGTTCCTTGATGATTATGAGGTTGATACAGAAGATGATGCCATGAATTTGTTTGCATGGTCATTAAAAAATAATGCAAGAGAATAATATGAATCATTACCCACTCAGTCCATTTCATCATGGATACAGTTTGAACAATGGTTCCTTGATGTATTCCATGACAGGGATGAATCATGTATGTCTCCCTTGGATGCGTTTATTACTTTAGAATGGTATGATAATAAAAATATGGTGAGTTTGTTTATAAGGATGATGGATATTTTATGTGAAATACCTTATGATATTAGACCTTATTTTTTAAACAAAATATATAGTTTAGGACTAACTCGTGATCAGGTAAAGCTTATTCTTAAAATTGTATACAAAGATGTAATGGAATTAAATGATAAAGTTACAGAAGAGGCATTGAGACATAATAGTATTTTAAAATCAAACAAAGAGGAAGTGTTGATCTAGGTTGAATCGATACACACAATAGATGAGGTTCAGGAAAACAATACATATATATGTTGTGATGAATATGTTGAGGAAAATGAATGCATTGTGAGATCTACAGAGAGCCTTGATGAAATTTCATATGAAGAAGAAATTTGTGAATAGATTGAAGAAGCATCTACACCAGATCATATTTGTGTGGAGACAAATCAAAATCATGATCAGGAGGAAGATCTTCTCAATACAGAACAAATTTCAGATTTGTTGGATATTGAATATCAAAAGTATGTACAAATGAATAATTTAAATATTTATTATAGTCATCCGGATGGGCATAATCAAGTGGTTTTTTATTAATATCAAGAGGGAGAAATAATTTAGGAAGAATTTGAAATAAATAGCATTTATGAAGGTAATGACTCTCAGAAAAATTGGTTCAACACACTTTATAGTACACTTGGTCATAAAGTTAAAAATCATGAAGGACCAAAGGTAAGTACTGATGGAGGTATGTTTCTTATTTCTTTTTCTTAAGAGTTAGAAGAAAAGTTTATTAAAAATGATTTAGTTTTTCCAAATATAGGAGAAAAACTATTTGAAAATAATATAAAATTTATTTCAAAGTTATCTTATCATATCAACATCTGTGATAAAGAATTTTATGTACTCTCTAATTTATTTTTTGAGAGAGATGAAATATTTTCAGTACGCCAAGAGATACCAATGGGGTACATTTATGAAAATCATTATAACATGGAGAAAAGAAATATAGAAAATTATATGAATGGTGAAGATAAGGATGGCATCTTCAGGAATTCCCTATTGTTAGATAATCAACATCAAGTTTTTGACAGAGGTAAGAAATGGCACACAACTTTTGATTCCAAATAGGGATCTATGTCAGGGAGTTATTTCTCCCTCACTATATTATATTAATTTATGTTTGAGTTATTTAATGTAGTTTTAAAAAAAATTCTAATATGTCATTAGTTTAATATTTTCTTTCTATTATTATATTTTTTTAATAAAGGCAGTACTTTATAAATTTAACTAACACTATTATTTTTTGTGGAATCTATTGGGATAGCGATGAAACAAGCCAAAAAGAATTACTAAGTTTTCACTTTCAGGGCAGATATTTAAAATTGTTTCTAGGCTCCAAAACAAGTTTATACATCTAGAATGGTTCATAGACTTCATCACATGGATGGAAAGCAAGTTTGTGATAATTTCATGTGTTTTTGTGAAGCTGGCAAGCTCGAAAAAGCCTAGACATTTCCAGAAATGGCCAGCAGAATTCTAATCCCGCACAAATATTTGGAGCCATTTTTGCAGGTTGTATACATGTTGTAAAAGATAATTTTATTCTTAAAATGATTGCCCCATTCATATACCTCAACTTGGAGGGCATTTTTATTTTTAATAATTTTGGAGTGTCAGAAAGCTGAGAAGCAGCCCAGATTTGCAAATGACGGCCAGCAAATTTTATAGCAGCAAGTGAATTGTGCTTGCATAAATTTTAAGCATTGCAACAGAAAATAAATGCAAAGGAGTGTTTAATAATTATGGATACAAACAATCCAGTATCTTTGATTAAAACATTTGAGAACATGTAGTTGGCTGCAAAGGTTTCCAGACAACTAGAAAGCACTTGAACTACCAATTGGACAAGAAGGCACTCATTTTGCGCAGCATGTGCAAATTTTCTTGACAAAGCTCTTGGTTGTCAATAATTTTGCAAACTCTCTTGCATCCCATATCTAACAAGCCTAAACGTACCTTTAAGTAAATGTTAATGGCTCTATATAACCTATCATCTTCCATATGAGCGTAATCTGGCAAAATTTTTGCAATGGCAATGAACTTTGACAGCTTAAGATTTGCATCTAGTGTTATTTTTGTTAGGATTAGGTAATACTGAGAGGGGGGTGAATTAGTATTACAACACTTTAGTTTAAGCTTCAACCAATTGCAAATAAACCATATTAATGCTGAAATGAAAAGAACATAAATACACAACACATAACCCATAACACCATGATTTTTTTTTGAGGAAACCCTGGCCAAGGGAAAACCTTGATGGGGATGGTACCCACAACTATGCAGTAAAATATAATTATCATGTTATGAGATATAGCCCTATTAGGAGTTGATTATTACATAGTACATTTCCTTGTTAGAGGAATACAAAACCCTATTAGGCGTATACAAAAACCATGTTAAAGGTGGTGAGCTTACTATTACAAGCAGTGGTTGTCATTGCACCAAAAGATCAACTTGTTAATGCCCAATACAACCACTAAACTTATAGAACACAAGAGGTTGTTAAACCATGTCACAAATCCCGAAGGGAGACATTGGTGGTTAGTCCAACAATCCCCCCCTCAGTGTCACCTGAGGGGATTTGAACCTGTGACCAAGCTTTGATACCACTTGTTACAAGCAGTGGTTGTCGTTGCACCAAAAGATTGACCTATTAATGCCTGATACAACCACTAAACTTATAGAGCATAGGAGGTTGTTAAACCATGTCACGAATCCTAAAGGGAGACGTTGGTGGTTAGTCCAACACTTACAACTCTTACAATTAGAATATTGTCACAAAAGTGTTCTTCAAAAAGTGAACTACACAAGCATATGCTATGCTTTGATAGTTCCAATTATAGCTTTGTCAATCTCTGATCTCGCATATTCTATTCGTATTCATCATATCATCCTCTCATACATACATATCACTTCCACAAAATACTCTTTACTTATACTAATTTTATCATCCAGTCGGCTCCCAAATACAATATAAAACATAATAAATAATTATGCAAATGATAAATACTGAGTCAATGATCTTATATAACCAAAGTGTCAACAATATACAACTTTCATCTGACTTAGCACATTACCATTCCATCTGATCTTCCTTCAATCATCGTGACTATTCATATACCCCGTTTCATTGATTCTTTATCTTTGCATACCTTCACAATACTGAATCTTACTGATATCAACACCAAAATACATGTGACCTTAACTGAAGGTCCTACATATCTTAAAATGTCTTCCTTTAACTTTGTAAGTCATAATACATCACATATCATCTTCATTGACCAAAACTATACTACATAGTACTACTACTCTGATTCTCTACTTAGTCATTTTCATGACTGAGTCTCCAATACTTAATCTTACTTCATGTGATCACTCCAGCATAAGTGTTTTCATAAATCAAAACCCTTAAGTGATCCATAGCACTCCCAAACATCACTTGCCAACAATGTCTCTCTTTGGAATTGATGGCAACACTTAGTGAAAAATTACTAAGTGTTAGAACACTATCTTCCTTCTACTTCTCTATATACATATTCTCCTCTTTTCTTTTCTTTTCTCTTTTTCTCTTTTCTTCTTCTTTTTTTAATTCTTTTTCCTCTTCTCAATTTTTCTCTTCTCTTCCTTTTTTCATTTTTCTCTTCTCTTCCTCTCCCTTTGACATCAATGGCAAAGGAACTTACAAAATTTCAAAATTCTAAGCACAAAAGACTTAGTGCTTACTCACCAGATTTAGAATGTTTTCGAAGGAGTCTTCCAAGGTCTTCACTTCATCAACCCATGACTTAATCAGAAGTTCACTGACACGCATGGATCAGTCCATTTAGTGCATAAGATATTGTTTTTTTTGCCTTCAGCTCAGTGGGTATAGCATTTGTCATTGATCCTTCTATTTTCTCCATCTCTATGAGATGAGCTTCAAGAATTGATATCTTAGGAGTGATTAAAATCTTTATTATACCAAATCTTTACACTACTCTCCCTTTCTCCATATTCAAAACACTTATCTTATCCAAAATCTTGGATGTCTGTTTGTCCATTTCCACTAGAGATTGTGAAGAGGTTTCACAACTGTCCATTAAGTTTTCTAATGTAGCCCTGTCCTTGGCTATGATGTATTCAATATTCTTAACATGTCTAATAGGATTTATGCAATAGCTATATATCTTTCTTCCTTGTGCCACACATCTCTTAGCCTTAATTGTAGTTGCTTTCAAAATGTTTAAGTCCCATGAGATGGACTGAAAAACTTCCTTCAACTTCTTTTCTAGGAATCTCCTTTCAACCTTATCTTATGTGATCTTCAACAATGACTCAAAATTATTATCAAAGTTGTCTAGTGCCATGTTCAAATTCTCTACATCATCCTTTCCTTGAAAAATAAGAGGTGTAGGGAGTATCTTGTTCACTGTCTTCACTTCCCTAGAGATCACTTTTACCTTCTTGTCCCCCTTTTGTAATGACCTTTCCTTTGCCTTAGCAAAATCCATGAAGGATAACCTCATGAGTTCATCCTCATCCATGCTTTCCACATATGCGCTCACCGGTATGGCCATACTTTCCAACAATAAATTGGAGGAGGTATCTGGTTCTTGTTTGAGTTATGTTCTTACAACTTCTTCTTCTTCTTCTATTGTCTCTTCTTCATGTCTTTCTTCTTGATGTTTCTCATTCTCCTGTTCTTCTTCTTCTTGTGTTTCCTATGTTTGTTCTTCCTCTTTCTGTCCTTCTTCTTCTACTATCATCGCATTGTCTAGATTGTCTTGAAATGGGTCACTTGTATCAAGTGAAGTTTCTAATGATATAGGCATACCATAAATGAAGAAGTCTGGTTGCTTGTCAACTTCGCTAGCTTGCTCACTCTCTTCTGTTGTCTTGGAATTGTTGTGGTTCCACAGCACATGCCCCATTTTCGCCACTTGGCCTAAAGGGGACCCCCCCCCTTTTTTTTAGGGTTCTTTTTTGTTTTCTTTAGGGTTTCAGTTTGTTTTCCTTGTACAATTAGTTTAGATAGGTTGATTTTTCTTCATGCTTTCAATAGGACATTACTGACAACTATTTTTGTGTGCAGAAGTTTGATGCCCACCTTTTGAGATTTATGAAGAAATAGTGAGGAAAGCTGATACCCATGGGAGTAATAAGATTTTTGGAAATCCAAGAAGTGACAGAGAAGTTTTAAAGAGCTCACCCCAACATTCTTCCAAAATGCTGAGTCTTCAATTTTGACAAAGTTCAGAGAATTACAACACTTAGCCATTTTTCAGTGTTGAAGGTCTGAAAGTTCAGAGGTTTGCAGGTTCGAAAGTCTGAAAGGCCGAAATTCCTAGACAATGTTTTTTGGACAGCCAATTTTTGCATGGAGAAAAAACTTTTTGAGACACTTAGAAAATTTTCAACCCTCCTAAATTTTCGGCCTTCCTATTTTTTCGGCCTTCCTAAAATTTTGGCCTTCCAAAAATTATGGGCCTCCTAAATTTTTGGTCTTCCTATTTTTTCAGCCACCTAAATTTTTGGCCTTCCTATTTTTTTGATATTCCTAAAATTTTGGCCTTCCTAAATTTTTGGCCCCCTAAATTTTCGGCCTTTCGGCCTTCCTATTTTTTCGGCCTCCAAAAACTCTAAAATTTTGAAAGTTGAAGGAGATTTTTTTTCAGCCTTCCTATTTTTTTGGCCTTCCTAAAATTTTGACCTTCCTAAAATTTTCGGCCTCCTAAATTTTCGGCCTTCCTATTTTTTCGGCCTTTGAAAAGTCTAGAAGTCCGAAAGTTGGAGGAGATTTTTTTTCAGCCTTCCTATTTTTTCGACCCTCCTAAATTTTTGGTCTCCAAAAGTCCAAAAGTTGGAGAGGTGGTTTTGACAAACATTTTTGAAGACCCTATTTTTCGGCCTCTGAAAGTTCGAAGTCCGCAATTGGGAAAAGTGGACTTGAGACTTAGTCATTTTTTAGACTTGATTTTTTCGGACCAACTGTCAGGATTTGGGCATTTTTTGGCACGTCCGAAGTTTAACTACAGTTATCTCAGAGTTGATTTTTCAGTCAACTGGGCTTCTTTTTGGGGGTCATTTCTACATGATTTTGGGATCTCTTCCAGTTGAGTCCACATGGAGAAGCCGCAACCAAGGATCAAGGGCAGAATCATGAAGATTATCAAGAGCGTGCACGAGTTCCAGCTTGATTTTTGAGATGTTTAATGCATGATTTGATCAAAGTTTTGTAATGCACAAGGTTTAATTCTGTGCTAGGGTAGTTTAACTAAGTTTTAGAGGTAGTTTCATTAATGCAATCTCTAGTTTAGATTTATTTCCAAGTTTTAGATGTTGTCAAAACCCTAGCTGGGAAAATAAGAGTAGAGCTCTATAAATTGTAATAGAACGATGTAATGAAGGTTGATTTGATCATTAATACAATACATACAATTGGTGCTTCATTCATGGTGTGATATTTCTGCTATCTATGCGAAATTTGTGAATGTGTGATTTGCTCATTCGTTTATTTCAAAGAGCCTATTGATTGTTTGATGATTTCAAATATGTGATTCTTAGTTTGGTGTTTGTTGGTATTACATTGCTTTGTTGTGACAAATTATTGAGAGGATTATTCTTTTGGTGCTTAAAGATTAACTTTTCTCATGTGTGCACACATATGGGGTGGCTTCTTGATTCGATGAGTTTTGGCTTATCATGCATCTGCATTTGTTTCATTCCACTGATGATTGCATCCATATAGCTGAAGATTGTGATTTGTTCTGATCTTTTTTTTGTGGGTTTCCTCATCTTCTTGGTCTTTTAATTTGCAAATTGGTGTGGTATTAGTTTATGTCCATTAGATTTCTTTTCAAAAATTTCTTTCACATTCTCATTACCCTACTACTTCTACCCTCTTTGCAAATCATTTTTAGTAGATTAATTAGATTAATATTGCTTTTGTCCTAAATCTGAAAATCCAAAAAGAGATATCGTGGTATTCTGAAGTTTGTTTTGCAGACTCCCTTGAGAGAAGAACAAGCAGAGGCCTCCTTGTTAACAGACTCACATCTATCTTCCATTGAGCTATCCAAGTGGTTGAGACCCAGCCATAAGGAACCTTGAGATTGATCCCATCAATCTTCCAAGAGGGGAATTTTCTCACATAAATTCCTAGTCATTGTCTTCGTGTAAAAATGATGCTCAACAGGAACTTTCTCCCATTCCTAAGGGTTTAGGCTTGGTAACCTTGGGAGGTGAAGTCTTCTTAGGCATATCGCACATAAGAATTTGGTCTAATGCCTTTTTTGTATCCTCTATGACTTCATCATACTTTCTTGCCATAATCTTCACCAGTCTAGCCTTAGTCCTTAATAAAGATTTCAGCTCTTTAATGATTCTCTCCTTGTCTTGTATGGAGACTATAGGTAACATGTCTTCAATAGCCTTATTTTTTATATTATCATCCTCAAACTCTACTAACTATTTTCTTATTTCTAAATTTCTATACAAGTCCTTAGGGATACTTCTTTCTACCTCTAACAAATTCTTCTTGAAAACTAATAAGTACTCAATTATTGTGTCCTTAATTATTGCTTGATTTTTAGGGTCATACCTTTCATAGTATCTATTTACAGTCTTTAGATTCCCATCTTTTATCACTCTCTTTTGTAACATCAGGATATCCAGCTTCCACAGATCTTGTGTCCTCTTCTAAACTTCTTTTTCTTCTTTCTTATTTTCCTCTATTTCTACCTTTTGATTCTTAGGGCTACTTGGTTTGGTAGATCTTGTAGATCTTCTAGGTGTGTTCGCAGATGCAACCTCTTGTGAAATCTTCTCAGGAGTGACTTATAAAGCTATCACACTAGGAATAGAGCTTTCTATCTTTTCTACTTTAGAAGGGGGAGGTGCTTCAATTTTCATGCTGGAAGATCCTTCTGCCATGTTTTTCCTTAGTTTCTCTCTAGTGATTCCTACCTTCATAGTAATGTCCTCAACTATTTTGTCAATATTTCTCTTCCTTGTCCCTTTATCATGTTCTTCTCTAACTTTTTCTAAATTTTCCCATTATGTTCTCCATCTCTCTTCAGATGTGTCTACCTTAGCTTCTAGTACATGCTCAACTTGCATTGTAAGAACCTCAAAACTGACTTCATACACCATAGGGTAGCATCATTTCTTTCTTGGTTCAACTGCCTCAAAGCATACGCAAAGAGTTTCAACCATGAAACAGATTGTGTCTTTGTTTTTCTCAACTATCTCTTTAGGTATCATGTACCTTCATTTGCCTCTGAACAATTTTTGTCATAGCAAATAGTTCACCATTTACCCAATTTTTGTCTTGTCTTCGGTAGCTTTCAGAGATTTGTATACTAGTAGGTATATTGTCCTTCCATGCTCTAGGGTGCATTCCAAGGAATTTATGCTCAATGTAGATGTACATGTGAACCAGAAGTGAGCCAAACCTAAATGCCTTTGACTTATCATTCTTGATAACTTTCACATTCTCTAAGAACTATTGTGCTAGGATTTCACATAAGTTTTATCTATTATTTTCTTTAACCATTATGTAGGCCATCATAACTACTCCTGCTGACATAGAATTAAGTCTGATACTATGGAACATCTTGTAACCTAGTAGCATTGCTACCAATCTCACATCTTGCTAAAAGATATCATTCAATGTCATCTTTCTCTTATCCCACTTAGAATGGGTTAGGGTTTCTGCTTGTTTTCAAATATTCTTCTTAGCTACTGGGAGGGCTCCAGTATTGTCTAATCTAGTTATCTCATATATCATATGGCCACATATCTTAACTGGTTGCTCGTATATCCAAATAAATTGGTCATGAATTCTACTTAGGATGATCTTGAACCATTCAGTTTCGTTGAACTCAGTTAGAAGGGTTAACTTAATAATGGACTAGTCTTCCAAGTGTTTGAACTCTTCTACCATATTTCCATCTAATTCTATCATTCCATCTATTTACCTATAGATATCAACATCTCCTATGATCTCATACTTACAGTGAATGTAAGCCCTAATGTCTTCAATGTGTAACACGTCGTAAGGGGTTTGCAAAAATGCTCCTTCTGGGTCATCCTCACAAGACTTAAATGGGGCTTCTTGAAATTATACCTCAGTCTATCAACAACATCAAAAATCACAGGTGCATCCATATCTACTTGAAAGAGTATAATATCTAAATACCTTTGATACGCTGAATTCTAGAACTTCTTCTCAAATCGATCATGCAATGTGGTTAATAGATGGCTAAAATTATTCTTCACACTACACTCCTTGGTCTTTGATTATCAAATGATGAGGAAATGATATGCTTCAAGCTCTTTATCCATCATTGGTTGAGTAAGTGCATTAATAACAGTTAGCTCAACTTCGCACATTGTCTAGTCAAACAAAATCTCGTGGTCACCGGATATGAATCTCCAAATGCTACGATCACAAAAAAAAACTCCATAGTGTCTGTACACACCATACCTAAGCTCTCATGAGCTTATTCCACATAATCAGGGGCTAGATATATTCTAGTGTCTTCATACAATGCTCCCCCTAAGGCCATGTGGCCTTCTAGGTTGATGTAGCAATGTAATCATCATGCGAAGACACAGTAGCATATATTGTCTCTCCCTGAACCAATGCCTTATTGAACTCTTTTATCTTCCATATCTTCTCATCCTCTTCATTTTTTGATTTCTTGAAATGATTCTCGAACTCATCTATATACTTAGTAATAATTTTACCAATGTCACCAATATTATTCTTTATACCTACAGGAGGTTGTCCTCTTGGTCCTCTTCTATTATCCTCTCCATTGTATCTGTAAAACTTTGCTATGTGTTCTATGTTGTTGCATTTGTAATATGTAGGTGGTCTCCTTCTATCCTGATTTACCTATAGCTTACAATACTTTGCAGTATGCCCAAAGTTATTGCATTTGTGGCATGTGATCTTCAGTATTGATTCTTCTATGATATAATCTTGTTTATATATAGACTGATCAGGTTTTCTACATTCTTCTTTCTTATGCCCATATGCATAATAGTTATGACAATAACCAAAAAATGGTTTGAAAGAACTGTTACATCTGCAATCTCTTTTCATGTGTTCAAGTTTGTTGCATCCAAAGCATCTACCTCTAAAAGGTCTAATCTAGTCTCTAGGTCTCTCAATAGTAGGTTTGTCTTCAGTCTTCGATTCATGTGATTCATCATTAGTCTTAGAACATTCACCTTCATTGAATCTGATTCCAGTCATGTCTTCTTTAGGTTTCTGTCTCTCTCTTTGTTCATCAATTTTATCATTGCTCATGTGTAGCTTATCAATGTGTAGTTTGGATTGAGTGAGTTCACCTTTTATGATCTGATTGTACTTCTCCAATTCTTGACATTTATCCTTGTAGTGATCAAGTTCAGTCTTCATTTTTCCTATCTACACATTTTCTTATTTTAGTGTCTCTTCAACTTTATATCTTGCATCCTTTTCATGTTGAATTTCTTTAATCATCAGAAGATTGATTTTTTCTTTTTCCTGCTCCAGCTTCTTTACTTGATTTGATGTATCATTTTCTGAATCCTCTTTGATCTTATCCATAAGGTCTTGTTTCAAACTTCTCAAAATTTCAAGTTGTTCCTTTAGTTTCTTGATGAAACCTTCTGCTCTTCTCAATTTCAATTTTAGTTCACCATTCTCAGCCTTTTCTATGTCCAGGTCATAAATTTATGCTTCAAAGTTCTCTTGCAAACTTTTTGAATCCATTTTGATCTCCCTTAAGCTGTTAGGCTTTCTCTTCAAGGGCCAATGGCTCTGATACCAATTGTTAGGATTAGGTAATACTAAGAGGGAGGGTGAATTAGTATTACAACACTTTATTTTAAACTTCAACCAATTGTAAATAAACCATAGTAATGCTGAAATAAAAAGAACATAAACACACAACACATAACTCATAACACCATGATTTATTTTTGAGGAACCCCTGGCCAAGGGAAAACCCCAGTGGAGATGGTACCCACAACTATGCACTAAAATATAGTATCACTGTTAGGAGATCTAGCCCTGTTAGGAGCTTATTATTATATAGTACATTTTCTTGTTAGAGGAATACAAAACCCTGTTAGGGGTATACAAAAATCATATTAAAGGTGGTGAGCTTACAACTCTTACAATCAAAATATTTTCACAAAAGTGTTCTTCAAAAAGTGAATTGCACAAGCATCTGCTATGCTTTGATAGTTCCAATTATAGATCTTTCAATCTCTCATCTCGCATCTTCTATTCACATCCATCATATCATCCTCTCATACATACATATCACTTCCACAGAACACTTTATACTTATTCTAATTATGCCATCCAATCGGCTCTCAAATACAATACAAAACATAATAAATAATTATGCAAATGATAAATATTGAGTCGGAGATCTTATATTACCAAAGTGTCAGCAATATACAACTTTCATCTGACTTAGCACATTACCATTCCATCTGATCTTCCTTCAATCATCGCAACTATTCATATACCTTGTTTCACTAATTCTTTGTCTTCGCATACCTTCATAATACTGAATCTTACTAATATTAGCACCAAAACATGTGAGACCTTAACTGAAGGTCCTACATATCCCAAAATGTCTTCCTTTAACTTTGCAAGCCATAATAAATCACATATCATCTTCGTTGACCAAAACTGTACTGCAGAATATTGTTACTCTAATTTTTTACTTAGTCATTTTCATGACTGAGTCTCCAATACTTAATCTTACTTCATGTGATCATTCCAGCATAAGTGTTTCCATAAATGAAAACCTTTGAGTGATCCATAGTGCTCCTAAAAATCACTTACCAACAATTTTTTCAAGGAAGACCTATCCCTAGAACTCAGCAGGCATTGATATAGCGGGTTTCATGCTTGCCCGCTACATAATAGCTATGAGGATGAAGTAAAGAGTGGGTCTGAGCATTTAATTTTTGCATACCCGAGAGGTAATACATTTCAAAAAAAAAGGTAAATACATTTGAGGTAAGTATTTCTTTCATTATTTTGGCATAACTTATTTTTATATAAGAAATATTATGTTTCCCTACAGCTTTACAATTTATAATTTTAGTTAAGAGGGAAAATCTATTTTAGGGAGGTTCCCTAAAGGACTGTATTTAATGCATCATGATTTAAACTTAGTAGTTTTAATATCTTACATGTCTTCAAGTTAGTTTGTTTCTCAATGGTCAACTCTCCCTAGAGAATGTTGGATTCTCGTTGTGTCCAGGTATGTACACACGTCCCCAATTAGAACCACTGTTGACACCTGAAAATTCAGCCCTAAATTTACATAAATTTTCCAGGGAAGTGTTTATTATTGTTTCATTTTTATATTTATTTCCTTGTTAAACTATATGAGAAAAATTAATTATTTTATTTCAATGTGTTAAATGCATTTATATTTTTTGGAATAAAAAATAATTATAAAAGAATAATAATAATGTTTAGGCAAAAGGGGCGGCAATCAGGAGTTGAACACTCAACCTCTCAAGCCAACCCCTTTTCCTATCTACCTACCCATTCCCTCCCCAACCAGCTAGTCTGATGCTATTCCTTGAGAGGTTTTGGGATGGAATTAATTTTGTTCCCTTTTCATATGCAGGTAAATCAAAGCAATTTTCACACAAGGAGTATTTCTTACATATTTTATTTTGGGGAATAATTATTTGAAAACAATGCAAACGATTTATAATTAATTAAATATTTTAATTTGTGATTTGATGATACATTCCCCAAAATATTACATTGATGGGATCATTTAAAAGGAAATGTTTCATCTTTTGGTGATATTATGCAAAACATTAGATTAATGATATAATATATTAGTATGTGCTCTAAATGATAAAATATTTCTTAAAGGGGTATTTTAGAAGCATGAATAATGTTTTAACCATATAATTTTCCTAATTAACCCTAAAGTAATTTTTGATTTATTTAAACTCTTAATTTATTTATTTCATGTGTAGGAAATATTGAGAAAAGGGACATTATTGGAAAGGGGCTTAATATTTACAGGATTGAAAATGAGAAAAGCATTTCCGAAAGCACATTAATAAGAGATTTGATATTAACCTTTGGATAATTATTATTTTATATTATACATTCTAAACTTTTAATGTTCCAGTTGTTGATTTAGGATTAGGTTTTTGTTATGAATAGTCACATTGGTCTGTAGCTTGTTTGCATCCTTTGGGTTTTATATTTATTGGATACCAAGACCAATGGAAAAAGGGGGAATTATTAGAGAAATTTTACATTATAGAAGTTTATCGACAACTACAACAGGAACTCTTATGTACTATTTTTCAAAATCAATACAAGATAAGTGTTTCCTCTCACTTGTGGTAATAAGTTTTCAATTCTTTTCAATTAGTCCCTCGGATAAATCTATTTCATAGATTGTTTCATTGTGTGAATTCTTATGTTATTATACTCTAAAATGAAATTTACAGTTTGAACATCAGATAAAAGGATTGGTTGTCAAAGTTTTTTTTGTTGTATTGGTCTCTCAAAGTAGAGTTAAATTTAGTAGAACTGGTTGTAAAATCATATTTTGATTATAATTCATATAGAAGCCTTTGAAATGATGGTCTTGTTCTTCATAACAAGTTATTAAAACTGTCTCTGAGGCTGTATGTATGATTGAAAGTGAATTGACTCCATTGCCCAAGTAGAAGCAAGGCATTGATCTTATAAATTATTGGATATAGTCATTTGGTTCATTGTTTAAAGTTTTGAGATATTATATTTAGTGTTCATTCATTTTAAGCACCTTTATCAAACCTTTTTTCTATTAATCAAAATACTCAATTTTTTGTAGCATAGAGGACTTTGCAGTTGTGTCTTTCACAATTTCATTGATCTCAAGGATTTCTTGCCACCTTGAGTGAATCCCTATAGTTTTATACATATAAATATATGCTATAAAAATCATTTCAACCAACATATTTGGTTAAGGTACAAGTTCATCCACCTTGGTTTTGTAGAGCCAAAAGTGTAGGGGAAGAGGATCATAATCAATCACTCTCGTTAGTTGGCAAAAATTATTGGGTTTCCCATCATTGGATTGGCAATTCCATAGAAAATACAACCCTTTATTTTTGGGAACCAACACTATCGAGACTCAAAGTCAGAAAATTATCAAGAATATTGTTGAAATAATGAAAATTATGGTGGAAAATCTAGACAAAGTGTTGCAAGAGAAGGCATTTGTGTACATGTGTAATACCCACCCCTTTACTACCAATTATGTTTATGATGTTGGCCCCTTTTGACCTTTTTGACCTTTTTATGAATATTATATCTTTGGTTACATTTAATAATTCTCTTCTATGATGCTTTAATCATTTGATTTATATCATGTTAGATGATTATGGTTATTTACATATGATGATGTTACTTATGTTATATTTTTTTACTAACCCCATACTTGCATGTATAGGGTTAGCAATATATTTTACTTTTCTATTTGACATTCTTAATGTGGTTGAGGGACAAAGTCATAGTTACTTTCTTGTGAGATCCACATGATCGGTTGATCCCCATCATTTTCTATATAATATTTATGCATGTATGTACTATTAGAATTATTTTAGAATAACTGAGAGGGGGGTGAATCAGTTATCATGAGGTCCAAATGTACCAATTGAACTTTTAAATACTTTAACCAACTTAGATATATTCAACAATCCACTTGGTCTCTATAGCATATAACTAGTAACATAAACTTACAGTCCACTGTCCAAAAGTAATCAACTTGTAGAATATAAAACTCTTAACACATCAAATAACATTCACACAAGTATGACACTAGGATTTAGCATGGAAACCTAATTCGATAAAAACCACCAGTAATATGCTACCAAATTTTTCACTCTTCTAAAGTGAGCTCTGTGAGGAGACAACCCTATTAAAGGTTACAATATAGACTGTTAGGTGTGACCCTATTAAAGGATTTAATCACCCTATTAAGAGTGGCCTTGTTAGAGAGCTTAAGAAAATCTCATTAGAATGTCACCTTGATTAAAGTATTTACAAATTACTATTCGGTCAACCTTGATTAAAGGATTTCAACTGATATAATGGTTAGAAAGTAACAATAGGTTTTGATCTGAAACATACAAATCACTTTGAAAATATAGATCCAATGTAGCTCATATGCTAATCTACTAACTGGGCTTCATTATAATCTCCATCTCTGATCTTATTGGAAACCCTTCAAGAAATCACCACTTCACAAATATTCACAACTCTTCTCAGCCTTCTACTTAGGTTCGCCAATCAATAGAATCAACCTCTTTCATAACCTACAATTAGGTCATCCTTATACCTCCTTAATTAGGTAGCTCAATATTTTTCCACTTAATCATCTATGTAGATCTTTTGTTTAGGTCAAATTCATCAAATCCTTCCAACATTTCATTCTCCTTCTTATCCTTCTAGATACTTCACAAAACTTCTCCTTGAATCCATGCATAAAAATGGTTTACCATGCATTAAATACTCTAGGTCATTCATCCTTATCTTTAACACGCTTTACATATTCCAAGAATTCAACTGTGTCAGCTAGGAATCTCAATCCCTTCACAAACTATAAAATACTGACACTCGATCATCATTGTGTTCTTCTGCTTGGTCTTCACTGGATAACTCAGTCATCACTAAAACTATTCTTCTTGGAAATCATTGTCTTTGCTTGGTCCAATATCTAATACTTGGTAATTAATGATGCTTGGTCAACACTATATTTTCTCAACTTATACTAGTGCTCGGTCAACACTAGCATCACTCGGCTTAAACTTAAGTTTCTTAATCTTTTTCTCTTTTTCTTGGTTAAGCCTATGCTTTCAGACTTTCTTTCCTTATTTCTTCCATTCTCCAAACCAATTGTCTTCTTCACTTAGTGTTATAGATAAAAAAACATATTACCTTTCCAATGTGCCAACTAATCAAGTACCCATTTTAGTTTCTCATAACTCAACCTTTCACTAGGTCTTCTTGTTATCTCCTCTTTTCAAATCCTCTTTATCAATAAAATGATATGGCACTCTACTAGATAGAAAATATCTCACCAATTAAGGTTTGACATCAATGACAATATAAAAATTATTTCAATTGTAGTTTCAAACATTCTCCCTCTTTGGCATTGTTGGCAACACCATATTCTTAGTTACCATACAATCCAAAAAGTGTGAATTGAAGAAACTTCTATCAACTCTCTCTGTAATCAGATCTTCATTAATTTCCTTAACTTCATTTTGATTCACATCCAAATATCATCTCCCCCTTGGATAGATCTCTTCCTCTTTGTCTTTACATTATTTTTACTGAATTTCTCCCTTATCTGCTCAGAATCTCTCCCTCAACTATTCATGGTAACTTCTACTTAGAATCTCTCCCTCATTGACAACAATGCCAAAGACATTTTAAAATTTCTTATTCATCTTCACCATGTAGATATCTTTATGTCATCTCTCTAAACTATATACTCCCATTTCATCTTGCTCATGACTGATCAACATTTTGTGCTTTACTCTAATTCACAACTTTAGGCAACTCCTAAAGTGTGACCTTCGTGCATCAATTTTTCAGATATTCAGAGTAATACATTTGATGCAACACTCCTATTTTATTCTAGGTAGCCTTGGTTAGGGGAATCACAACTAATTTACCTCTTAGATATTCATGTGCATCCTTAGGTAAATCTTTATTGAATATATTTGCTAATTGTTCCTTTGTATTCACATATTCCAATCTCACTTCTTTGTCTTGAACTAGCTCTCTCAAGTAATGATACTTGATAGCAATATGCTTAGTCTTAGAGTGCATCATAGGGTTCTTTGATATATTGATAGCACTTGTTTTATCACAAAAAATAACAACTGGCTCAATGATCTCTTCCTTCATATCTTTCAACAATTGCTTGATCCACACTATGTTTGAATAATTAACTATTGTTGCTACATATTCAACTTCTATTATAGATTGAGAAATACACTTATTTTTCTTTCTTGTCCATGAAACTAATCTCTTTCCTAGAAATAATGTGCCACCACTTGTACTCTTTCTATCATCCACATTTCCTACCCAATATGCATCAGTATAAACTTTTAGTTCAAACTTGTCATTTTTCTTATTGTATAATCCATAATCCTCTATTCCTTTTAGATATCTCAGTATCCTTTTCACTGTCATCATGTGATTCTACTTAGGATATGCAAAAAATCTTGCAACAGTCCCAACTACTAATGCAATATCTAGTCTGTTGTGAACAACATATTGTATCTTTCCAATCATTGACCTATACAAGGTTTGATTCACTTATGTTGTTTAATCATTATTTGACAATTTCTTTCTAGTATCCATAGGTGTACTTACTGGTCTAGAGTCTTCCATGCCAAAGGTTTTCAGTATCTCCTTGATATACTTAGATTAAGTAATGTAGATACCTTTCTTCATTTGATAAACTTGTAAACCAATAAATAATTTAATCTCTCCAGACATAGACATCTCAAATTCATTTTGCATCTCATTTGCAAATGTTTGGCATAGTGCATCTTGTCCTCCAAATATGATATCATCAAGAAATATTTTAGCTAACAATATCCCTTTACCTTTTTCACTCTTCAAATATAGACTGTTGTTTTCATTTGTCCTTACAAGACCAATTTTGACCAAGTAATTATGAAATCTTTCATACCATGCTCTAGGGTCTTGTTTCAATCCATACAGTGCTTTGTGTATCTTGCAAACCATGTTCCTCTTGCTTGGATCAATAAATATTTTAGGTAGTTCAATGTATACTTCTTCTTCCAGTATTCCATTTAGAAATGTATATTTGACATCCATTTGATACACTTTGAATCATTTGTAAGTTGCATATGTAAGTAGAGTTATAACTCCTCCCAATCTAGCAACTAGGACAAATGTCTCCCCATAGTCAATGCCTTCATCTTGTGCATATCCTTTTCATACCAATCTATCTTTTTTCCTTGTGACTTCTCCATGCTCATTTAGCTTATTTTTTAATACCCACTTTGTTCCAATAAAATTCTTGTTCTTTGGTCTAGGTACTAGTGTCCAAGTTTTCTTATTTTCTATTTTCTCAATTTCTTTATTCATGGCTAGAATCCAATCTTCATTCTCCAAGGCATCTTTCACTGATTTAGGCTCAAATTCACATAATAAGCATGTTTGGTTTTTCAACTTGCTTCTTGTCATGACTCATGAATCTTTTTCTCCAAATATTTGATCTGGTTTATGATATCTTCTCACATATTGTGCTAATTGAGGCTTCGGTATCCTTTCTTCTTACTATTTTTCTTCAACTTCATCTTGAAAATTCTCTTCAGATTCATTTTTTTATCTCTGATTCCTCTTCTAATAGCTCATTAGTTACTTCTTGATGCTCAACATCTTCTTGTTGTAACTTGGTAGATTCTTTCATTTGCTTAGCATCTTTTTTCTTTAGTTCAGGTAAATTACTGGGCTCTCCTTCATTCATGTATATGAAAGATCTATAATCTTTAGGTTCCTACTTGCATTCAATTTCATTATTTTTTGCATATTAATCAACTCTTACATTTTCACTTTCCACAACATTGTTAGTGTTAGAATTCAAACACTTATAAGCTTTTCTCTTAGTGGAGTAACCTAAGAATGTACCTTCATCAATCTTAGCATCAGTTTTTCCATTTATATTGTCCTTCAGTATATAACATTTGCTTCCAAATAATTTAAAGTATTTCACATTAGGTGCATAACCATATAATTATTGGAAACTAAAATTGAAATAATTTCTATATTGTCATTGATTTCAAACCTTAATTGGTGAGACAATTGCTATCTAGTAGAGTGCCATATCATTTGATTGATGAAGAGGATCTGAAAAGAGGAGATAATAAGAAGACCTAGTGAAAGGTTGAGTTATGAGAAACTACAATGGGTACTTGATTAGTTGGTACATTGGCAAGGTAATATGTTGTTTATCTATAACACTATGTGAAGAAGATAGTTGGTTTGGAGAATGGAAGAAATAAGGATAGAAAGTTTGAAATCATAGGCTTAACTGAGAAAAAGAACAGAAGATTAAGAAACTTAAGTTTAAGCCGAGTGATGCTAGTGTTGACCAAGTGCTAGTATAAGCCGAGAAAATATAGTGTTGACCAAGCATCATTAACTACCAAGTATCAAATATTAGACCAAGAAAAGACGGTGATTGCCAAGAAGAACAGTTTTAGTGATGATCGATTTATCTAGTGAAGACCAAGTAGAAGAACACAGTGATAACCAAATGTCAATATTTTATAGTTTGTGAAGGGATTGAGATTCTCAGCCGACATAGTTGAATTCTTGAAATATGTAAAACATGTTGAAGATAAGGATGAATTACCTAGGGTATTTAATGCATAGTAAATTATTTTTATGCATGGATTCAAGGAGAAGTTTTGAGAAGTGTCTAGAAGGATAAGAAGGTGAATGAAATGTTGGAAGGATTTGATGAATCTGGTCTAAACCTAAAATCTACAGATATGATTAAGTGAAAAAAGATAAAGCTACCTAATTAAGGAGGTATAAGGATGACCTAATTGTAGGTTATGCAAGAGGTTGATTCTGTTGATTGGCAAACCTAAGTAGAAGGATGAGAAGAGCTATGAAGAGCTGAGAAGATTTTTGAAGTGGTGATTGCTTGAAGGGTTTCCAAGAAGATCAGAGATGGAGATGATAACAAAGGCCAATTATTAGATCAACATATGAGCTACATTGGATCTGTATTTTCAAAGTGAGTTGTTTGTTTTAGATCAAAACCTATTGTTACTTTCTAACCATTGTATCAATTGATATCCTTTAATCAAGGTTGACCTAGCAGTCATTTGCAAATCCTTTAATCAAGGTGACATTCTAATGGGATGTTCTTAAATCCTCTAACAAGGTCACTCCTAACAGGGTGATTAAATCCTTTAATAGGGTCACACCTAATAGTGTGTATTGTAACCTTTAATAGGGTTAGCTCCTTACAGAGCCCACTTTAGAAGAGTGAAAAATTTGGTAGCATGTTACTGGTAGTTTTTCCCAAATTTGGTTTCCACGTTAAATCCTGGTGTCATACTTGTCTGAATGTTATTTGATGTGTCAATATTTTTATATTCTGCAAGTTGATTACTTTTGGACAATGGACTGCAAGTTTATGTTACTAGTTATATGCTATAGAGACTGAGTGGATTATTGAATAGATCTAAGTTGGTTGAAGTGTTTAAAATTTAAATTGGTACATCTGGACCTGAGGATAACTAATTCACCCCCGCTCCCCTCTCATTTATTCTAAAATCATTCTAAAATGTACAAGCTCATCATTCATGTAGGATTTCAAGTACCGAGCATTGACTTCCTTGAATTATCAGGATGAGTGTGCCCTATCGCAATATCTCAATGGTAAGAGAGGGGAGATATTATCCAGGTCTAAATCCAAACCTAATCTATTTATTGTCCTCAAAAATTGGATAAGTATCTTATCTGTTACCCTCTAAATTCATTAAGGTGACATCATTTGTGAACCCTTTCTTGGAGATTTTTTTTTTTGATCGGTAAAAGACCAAAGACAGAGTTATTTTATTAATTATTAAAAATAAGGTACATGATTCTCCATTTAGTGTGGGCACTAGTAGGAAATAATGGAGAAGAAAACCTCCAATCTTTCCTAGGACATATGTTCAGTACATCAATAGAAAGGCATTTCCTTTTTACATAGTTATATAGATAGGGGCATTCCCCTATTTACAAACAGGAAGGATAGAGGCCTTCCCCTATTTACACATTACAATCAAAATGGTTTCCTCTAGTTGAGGACAACCAAAGATTAATCTGAATGATTACATAATACAGGGCCCATTGCCTTTTGTGAGGTATGATGACTCATCTAAACCACCCTCCATATCAATCCTAAAGAAATAGTCGATGCTTTATAAAAATCTAAAAATCTTCAATCAAAGTTCCTACAAAATTATTTCCTACACAAGATACTATGTATATACTATATTCATTTTTTAGTGTAGTTTTTGAAATAATAACCTAACTATTATAACCTTTAGGATATCAAGAATCGACTAAATCTATCCAATATAAAAATTACATGAATTTCTCCCTTCCTTACACTTTGTTAGTATATAAGGATTTAGTTTATTACCTTATGATGCTAAAATCAATCTTTTAAGATAGCTTATATATTAACAAACTATGTGATTTTTATTTTTATAAGAGCTCTATGTAAAGAAATGGGTTAGAATACTCCTATTATCTTGAAATTTATTTAGAAGCTCAATTGAGTCCAACTCCCGTACCTTCTTTTGAGGGTTGATGCATCCAATTTTAATGATCAAGATTTTGGTTTGTGTGTTTTTCCTTTATGCTAGGCCTAATGACTCTTAGATCTTAACTCCACCTTCCCTATCATATAGTTAGATTCTAATTACTAATTAAATAGAACTTCCATCCCCATTAAGAGAGACTTTGAAATCTACTATTTCAGAACTTGATTGACTAAGCATATTCTTGGAATGTCAAAATTTAGCTTCATTTTCACTGCATTGTTCTTAGCCATAGAATCATGATCAGACTGTTTAACACCTAAAATTCTTACTAGTACTATAATTTCATATAGAACTATTATCTCTATGAGGTCTCATACTAAACTTAGGGCCTTTTTTAGGATACAAGCTAAGTTGTCATACCAACATAATGGGTGAAAGGAGTGAAATCTATATAAATATATGTTCATATAACACTACTACATTTGGGGCCAAATTTCGACAGACACTTTTGATGGGTAAATTTTTTTTAATGAATTTGTTTTTTTAAAAAAAAATAGGCCCTGATGATGTTGGTACTCCGATGGGTTTTAAAATGACCATCAGAGTTCTGACAGTTTCCGGTATACATAAAAAAAAGTGAAGTGCCAAATCATTTTTATTTTGATTGGCATAGGAAAGGAGCGAGAGAAAATGAGTTGGGCACGTGTGAAAAAAGGTATGTGATTTCTTCATCTTTCGAGCCTCTGGCATCATTTTCAACCGCAAATTTCATATGCATTGCATTTTATTTAATCATGAATGCTCTCTGAAATGACCACATTCTACTAGTGTCATGCCCTAGCCGGTGCTTTATCTCTATTATTTGATGTTACTGGTGTCGTGCCCTAGCCCATGCTTTAACTCCATTATTTGATGTTATTGGTGCTTGTGCTCAAGGATATCCATTTTTTTTAAATGTTGACTGTGGTTATCAAATGGACAGCCTGTGAGCTTTTAGCTAGGTGCCATTTGTATTGATAGCTTAGGGCATCAAATGTATTGTTATATCATTGATAGTTGAGAATTTGTTAAAAGGAAATAGGACAAAGAATGATTTTGATTTAGTGCTTTAACTCCATTATTTGATGTTATTGGTGTTTGCACTCAAGGATAACCATTTTTTGAAATGTTGACTGTGGTTATCAAATGGACAACCCGTGAGCTTCTAGCTAGGGACCATTTGTATTGATAGCTTAGAGCATCAAATGTATTGTTATATCATTGATATTTTAGGCTTTTTAAAAAGGAAATAGGACAAAGAATGATTTTGAGTTAGTTTCTCTATTTTGATCCCTAAGTGGCTTACAACCCTAAAGAAGTATATGCAGATTTACGAATGCAGTTGCAGGATACATAGCAGCTGATAATCACAAGAAATCCATGCATGCAATTTGAATAGAAATTAATAAAAATAAATAGGGTCCTTGAATGGCCCAATCATCTGGACCTTGACTGTCCCCTCAACCAGTGACCCTTCAAAATAGGGTTATCATGCAATCAATGAGTGATCCTTCATTCTCCTGGTCTTCCCTGCATCCAAACATATTGTAAATACACAATACAATGATAAAAATTCTTTCAAAATCCCCCTTCCCTCAAGGAACACTATCAACATCCAGACCTTGACTGTCCCCTCAACCAGTGACCCTTCAAAACTGGGTTATCATGCAATCAGTGAGTGATCCTTCATTCTCCTGGTCTTCCCTGCTTCCAAACATATTGGACATACACAATACAATGATAACAAGTCTTTCACAATCCTCATTCCCTCAAGGAACACTATCAACATCTAGACCTTGACTATCCCCTCAACCAGTGACCCTTCAAAATTGGGTTATCATGCAATTAGTGAGTGATCCTTCATTCTCCTATTCTGCCCTGCATCCAAACATATTGGAAATACACAATAAAATGACAAAAATTCTTTTACAATCCCCCTTCCCTCAAAAAACACTATCAGCATCTAGACCTTGATTGTCCCCTCAACCAGTGACCCTTCAAAACTAGGTTATCATGTATGACTCTCATAAACTCCAAATTTCATGACCAATAAAGATGTCTTTTGTCTTAGGCCTGATGCCATAGACTCCTACACTTTTTTCTTCAACAAATCCACATAATCATTTTTACCAAAAGCAATAATGTTGTTCCCTTCATCAACATTACTAGGAAGTTGTGTAAAAGTGAAAGTTTCACCATTCTTATGCACAATATACACATTTTCAAAACCATAATGAATTGTCCTTCTAGATGCTTGCCATGGCCTTCCCAAAATGATATGACAACATGTCATAGGGACTATATCACACAAAAATCTATCAACATACCCTCCAATAGAAAAATAAACATAAGCTTATTCCCTTATTACAATGTTTTGTTAATTATTCACCCAAGATTCCTTATATGGTCTATCAAGTGGAAAAAATTTCAAATTCAGTTTGTTTACCATTTCATAAGATACAAAATTATCAAAAGAAGTAGAATCTATGATCATTCTACAAATCTTACCATAATTTTTTAAATTAGTTCTAAATATTGATGCATTTTGCCTCTCTTGTTGCTACACAGGTGTCTTCCTTACCATTAGGTACTCTCCTTCTTCCGGGTTTGCAATATTAGATCCCTCTCCTTCCTCTTGAAGTTTTCCTCTTCCCCTTGTGCCAAGTTCACTCTTCTATCTGCCTTCCTCATGTTTCCCTCCTTCTCAAGACACTTGTATGATTGATGTCCCACTTCTCCATAAGTAAACCACTTCCCTGTGAAGATATCACTACCTTCTCCTGAACCAAATCTACCTCATCCTCTTTGTCCTTGCCTTGCATCCACAATTTGTTCCTTACCTTTGTCAGCATTTTTCTGACCTTGTGCCTCATTAAATCTACCACCTCTACCTTGGTTTGAACTTCCTCCACCATTCTCTTGTCTCTCTTGTATTTTTCTTATATTTTCCTCAGCCTTCTTGGCTATTTTGTAACATTATTCCATAAATCTAGGGGTAGAAAGACTAAGTTCATCTTGTATATTAAACCCTAGTCCCCCAATGTATCTTGCAAGTTTCTCCTCAACATATTCCTCATGTTGTACTCTGATATCCAGCTTATAGAATTCCTCAATGTACTTCTTCATATCCATGTCTTTTTGTTTAAGACCTTGCATCTTCTTGTACAACTACACCCTATAGTTATTGGGAAAAATTTATGCCTTCATCTTCTCCATCATACTATACCATGATGTAATCTTGGGCTTCTCATTCTTCCATCTTTTAGCTTGATCAATTAGTGAGTGATCCTTCATTCTCCTAGTCTGCCCTGCATCCAAACATATTGGAAATACACAATACAATGATAACAAGTCTTTCACAATCTCCCTTCCCTAAAGGAACACTATCAACATCTAGACCTTGACTATCCCTAGCCTCAACCAGTGACCCTTCAAAACTAGGTTATCATGCAATCATTGAGTGATCCTTCATTCTCCTATTCTGCCTTGCATCCAAACATATTGGAAATACACAATACAATGATAACAAGTATTTTATAATCCCCCTTCCCTTAATGAACACTATCAACATCCAGACCTTGACTATCCCCTCAACCAGTGACCCTTCAAAACTGGGTTATGATGCATTCAGTGAGTGATCCTTCATTCTCCTAGTCTGCCCTACATCCAAACATATTGGAAATACACAATACAATGATAACACATGGAAATCCTTTAATGAATCTCAGTCATGGGTAACGCATGGATAGTCAAACTAGTAGTCTCCAAAGCATTCAATAAGTGAATATGAATGTTTGAAAACTTTCCTCTCAACTTCCCCAACCACTCCTAATCGGTTAGAGGGATATTTCTAGAATCTCCACTATTCCTATCCTTACCAACAATTCTTAAACATACTTTATATAATATGATAATAACATGCTAAACTAAACCAATGGCATGTTCTTCATGTGGTACAAGGAAGATTTGGCTATCAAATCTCCCTTTGTGCAAGCTGAGTGTGAGAGAAGGTATGTGATTTCTTCATCTTTGATTGGTATCTTTGATGGGCAACATCTTTCAAGCCTTTGGCATCATATTCGCTCGTAAATTTCAAATGCATTGCATTTTATTTGATCATGAATGCTCACATAAATGATCGCATTCTACTGGTGTCGTGCCCTAGCTTGTGCTTTATCTCAATTATTTGATGTTATTGGTACCTGTGCTCAAGGATATCGATTCACTATTTTTAAATGTTTGGATTTATGTTTATTGATATTACAATTCATCATATCAAATAAAGTATGTTTAAGAAGTTTTAGCGTCTAAACACTCAACTAATCCCTCTAACTGATTAGGAGTGGTTGGGGAAGTTGAGAGGAAAGTTTTCAAACATTCATATTCACTTATTGAATGCTTTGGAGACTACTGGTTTGATTGTCCATGTGTTAATGTTTAGAAGAGATAAATAAAGTATTTAAAGACATTCTTACATGTTTGGAGAGGTTTGAGAGGCACTTATCATGATTGTACCCTCACAAACAACAGCATAGACTGGTTTGACTAAGATTCCTTTCTCTATTTTGAGGTTTCCTTTCTCTACCACAGGGGTACAGTCAAAGGGTTCATTGACAAAATGATCCTTTGAATGGTTATTATAAATATGAATGATTTGATATAGCATATTTCTCATTTTACTTTAAGTTTGGAATAGCTTGTGCAAGGGTGAAAGTACTTTTGATCATTTTGGTCATGACTGTTCCTCTACACAGTCAGGAAATGTAACTATCTAATGATTATATGTAATGTTGAATGGATTAAATGCTTTATTCTTGGTAGAAGTGAATGGAAGAAATATTTTTGGTGTAAGATTTCATTTATTATTGAATTCAATGGTTTCCAAGATGTGTTGAGGATTTTTCTCCTTGTTTAATGTTAATTGTTCCTACACAATCCACTCATACAACATTGAAATGCTATGTGATTAACAATTTCATACAACTGGTCCTTTAGCGTGTATTAAATAGAATAGAATTTTTAGCATATTATTATCATTCTCTTTCTTTATTGTAAACATGTCATTGGTTCAGTTTTGTAAAAAAAAATCGTGTTAAATTTTTTTACAAAATAGATTACAAAATACTCTTCAAAACAACGGAAAAACTTAGCAAATTCAGTCTAACTCACTGTAGATGAAGGAACAGTCATGCTAATAGTTTTTCTAAGTCTTCCAAAACATTTATTGAACTCCCCTAAAGTCCTATTGGATCCTCAAATTGCTTAATCCAATCAACTTACATCGGGATCATGAGAAACTTCAAAGGATTAAAAACATTACTTGGAACAGTCACTGGTTTTACCAGTCAAAACATAAGGAACAAAATTTTAAAGTGCTCACAATACATTCAATGATGAAATGAATTCTTGGAGATTTCTTACTATTCCATCCTTGAATTTAGAAACCAAAACAATAAGTAAAGAAGTCTTTCAACAATGCGTAACACAATGGACTTGCAGATTTAAACTTCTATTTTTATTGAATCTATGTTCTTGTCGTACACTCTAGGCTTAAGTCTGTCATACAATGACTTCCAAAGGTTACATATAACTCCATCACAACTTCCCCAATCATGAAGAACATAGGTGAAGAACTTGATGGTTTCATGCTTTAATCTTTAAGAACTTGATCAAGAACATAGGTTTTAATGAAATATCAATTTGATTTGCAAAGTTTGCATTCTTTACAAATTTGAAAGGCTCTAATACTTACTAGGGCAGATGTGGATGTGCAACCTTATGCTTTTACTACCAAGTCTCTGATTGTTGGGCATACTGATTATAAGTACTTGACATATATCACAAATGTTGCTAATTAAGGTTGGCGGGATGATTACACCTATCCTGAAAAAAGACTGTCAAATCATTATGCTTTCAAATCAATTACCTATCAACATATCCCTTGCAAGGGAGAGAAGCCAAACACATAAAGAACATGCACATAAACACGATAGCTGAAAAACTTAAATGGAATACACCAAGAAGTACCAAATGATGAATGCTCAATTGTTGTAATGGCAAAGCATTAGAACCATCCATTTCTAGAACTTGATTTTCTAGTCTAAATGATTTTTCTATAGTCGTAATGATTTTTCTAGAACTTGATTTTCTAGTCTTAATGATTTTTCTATAGTCCTAATGATTTTTCTATAGTCTTAATGACTTTTATTTCATCCTAATGTTTATTTCCCTTGATAAATTAGGCCTTGAATTTGAATTTGTGTTCACTATTTTATTTCAGCTTGATATTTCATTCATTTTTCATATACACAGAGACTACACATGCTGATAAAAAAATGAGCTATTTGATTAAGGTTAACTATTCATGATTGTAAATAGTCAATATTTCTGATGGTACTCCTTGGTGTATTCCATTTTAAAATAATCATGTTTCTATGGCTATGATAAATGTCCCTTTGTGTTGAGAAAATTAGAGTTGAAAAAATGGTTGCAAACAAATCATCCTTCTTCCACCAACATTCTAGTCAATGTACAAGTAATGAGTCATTCCATTCAAGAAAGACCATGTCTGACAATATCAACCCAGAACAAAATAAGGAGTATGCAGAATTTAGTGATTGTATCTTCCATTAGATCCACTTCATATGCACAGGTGATGAACATGCATATTTGCTTGAGTGTTATTGGGAGCTTACCCAGCAACACATGTACTATTGTGAAAATTACCACAAATCTATTTTTTGTTGGGTCTAGCTCCCAGTATTGCTTGGTCAAATATGCATTTTTTTCACTTGTGCATATACCATCTATGATCAACTCTTATATGCACAGGTGATGAACATTCAGATTTTCCTAAGCAGTACTTTGAGTAGTCCTCCAACACATGTAATATTGTAAAAATCATCACAAGTCCATTTGTTGGAGGGCTACTCATAGTACACATGTTTGGAGGTTTGAAGGAAACAAAATAATTTGAAGAGTCACAAGTCTTAAGATTGTACTTAATATAGCCAAGCTTCATTCAATGGTACATTTAAACATGAAACAAACCATTCTTAAACCAGATTAAACTAGTAAACCAAAGGACATACTGATTATAAGTAAACTAGTAAACCAAAGGACATGCTTTTACTACTAAGTCTTTGTTTGTTGGGCATATTGATTATAAGTACTTGACATATATCACAAATGTTGCTAATTAAGGTTGGCGGGATGATTACGCCTATCCTAAAAAAAGACTATCAAATCATTATCCTTTGAATGGCTACTATGAATATGAATGATTTGATATAGCATATTTCTCATTTTACTTGAAGTTTGGAATAGCTTGTGCAAGGGTGAAAGTACTTTTGATTGTTTTGGTCGTGACTGTTCCTCTACACAGTCAACAAATGTAACTGTCTAATGATTATATGTAATGTTGAATGGATTAAATGCTTTATTCTTGGTAGAAGTGAATGGAAGGAATAGTGCTAGTGTTAGGTTTAATTTATTATTGAATTCAATGGTTTCCAAGATGTGTTGAGGATTTTGCTCCTTTTTTAATGTTAACTATTCTTGCACAATCCACTCATACAACAGTGAAATGCTATGTGATTAACAATTTCATACAACTGGTCCTTTGGCGTGTATTAAACAGAATAGAATTTTCAGCATATTATTATCATTCTATTTCTTTTTTGTAAACATGTCATTGGTTCAACATATTATTATCATTCTATTTCTTTGTTGTAAACATGTCATTGGTTCGGTTTTGTAAATTTCTTTTCATGTTAAAAAAAAAATTTCTATGTTTTCCATTTGATATCCACAATCAACATTTCAAAATAGTGAATAACATCAAATAATGGAGATAAAGCATGGGCTATGGCACAACACTAGTAGATTAAAACTGAACCAATGGCATGTTTACAACAAAGAAATAGAATGGTAATAATATGCTGAAAATTCATATTCTATTTAATACACGCCAAAGGACCAGTCCCAACAATTCTTAAACAATAAAGTATGTTTAAGAATTGTTGGGAGTAGTTTTCAAACATTCATATTCACTTATTGAATGCTTTGGAGACTAGTGGTTTGACTATCCATGCATTAGCACTGACTGAGATTCATTAAAGCATACAAAACCCTTCATTTTGGGTTACTGTGTGTGGATTCAAATGTAGGTTTGATTTGGTTAATGTTTAGAAGATATCAATAAACTATTTAAAGACAATCTTACATGTTTGGAGAGGTTTGAGAGGCACTTATCATGACTGTACCCTCACAAACAGTGGCATAGACTAGTTTTACTAAGTTTCTTTTCTCTATTTGAGGTTCTCATTGCCAAAGTGGCCAAAGACTATGTTAGGCTGATAAAATATGGGGATTCTCTTTACCGCTGCAAATCTTTGAAGGTTGCTGCACTTGGACGGATGTGGATGTGCAACCTTATTCTTTTACTACTAAGTCTCTATTTTTTGGGCACACTGATTATAAGTACTTGACATATATCACAAATGTTGCTAATTAAGGTTGGTAGGATGATTACGCCTATCCTAAAAAAATACTATCAAATCATTATGCTTTCAAATCAAGTACCTATCGGCGTATCCCTTGTGAGGGAGAGAAGCCAAACACATAAAGAACATGCACATAAACACAAGAGCTGAAAAACTTAAATGAAATACGCCAAGAAGTACCAAATGATGAATGCTCAATTGTTGTAATGGAAAAGCACCATAACCGTCCATTTTGTAGAGCTTGATTTTCTAGTCTAAATGATTTTTCTATAGTCGTAATGATTTTTATAGAACATGATTTTCTAGTCTTAATGATTTTTCTATAGTCTTAATGATTTTTCTTTTGTCCTAATGTTTGTTGCTCTTGATAAATTAGGCCTTGAATTTGAATTTTTGTTCACTGTTTTATTTTAGCTTGATATATATTTCATTCATTTTTCATATACACAAAGACTACACATGCTGATAAAAAAATGAGCTATTTGATTTAGGTTAACTATTCATGATTGTAAATGGTCAATATTTCTGATGGTACTCCTTGGTGTATTCCATTTTAAAACAATCATGCTTTTATGGCTATGATAAATGTCCCTTTGTGTTGAGAAAATTAGAGTTGAAAAAATGGTTGTTCAGTGTCTGTGTATCTACAGGTTGCAAACAAATCATCCATCTTCTACCAACATTCTAGTCAATGTACAAGTAATGATTCATTCCATTCAAAAAAGACCATGTTTGACAATATCAACCCAAAACAAAATAAGGAGTATGCAAAATTTTGTGACTGTATCTTCCATTAGAGCCACTTCATATGCACAGGTGATGAACATGCATATTTTCCTAAGCAATACTAGGAGCTTACCCAACAACACATGTACTATTATGAAAATCACCACAAATCTATTTGCTATCGGGTCTAGCTCCCAATATTGCTTGGTCAAATATGCATGTTTTTCACATGTGCATATACCTTCTATGATCAACTCTTATATGCACAGGTGATGAACATTTGGATTGGCCTAAACAATACTGTGAGCTTTCCTTCCAACACATGTACTATTGTGAAAATCATCACAAGTCCATTTGTTGGAGGAAATCTCATAGTACACATGTTTGGAGGTATGAAGGAAACAAGAGAATTTGAAGAGTTGCAAGTCTTAATATTGTGATATATTTTGGCAAATGAAGAGTGGAAAGAAGATGATATTCCTAAGATCATGGATGGACACAATGTTGCAAACTCTATCGATCCAGATATCTTGCAGAGGCTTGAAGAACTGGAGAGGGAAGAAGGGCTTAGGATGGCAGCTGAGGGTGGAAAGGATGATGAGATGGGTGAAGTGGAGTTAAATCCTAATGAAAAGGGAGCTCTTGCTATAATTAGGAAGAAGAAGAATATGCTTATCATCGAACACAAGTTGAAGAAGAGTACTGCAAAGAGCACGCCTACCGTACCAAGGAAGTTTGACAAGAACAAGGAATATGGCTTAAACAGAATGGGAAGACATCTTTCTAGCTTGGGCTTGGATCCTTTCAAGTTTGGTCATTGTGGATAAAATATACAGATCTATCTAGTGATGCAAAATTAACTTCTTTAAGCCTTACCCTTATTGTTTCAAATATATCATTTGGGTATGCACAGAGGGCACAGGAATTGGGGTACACATAGTTCATTTATGGGATTTTTCTTGGGAAGCTAATTGCTCATCTATCATCTACATTATTATGAAGCTAATTGCCAAAGGATCCAAGCCCAAGCTAGAAAGATGTCTTCCCAAACACATAAAAACATGCACATAAACACGACAGCTGAGAAACATAAATGTAGATTTCACAATAGTTGAGAAACATAATTGTAGGCATCATGGTCACAATTTTTTGGAGACAACGTAATTGAGTTGTATACCCAAGTGATGGAGAGTAACTTTTGCACCTCCAATTCCAAATTGAATACATTTGTGTTGGAGGACCTTGTATTCATGAGCAACAGATGTAATCAACTTGGAATCGAAGGTGTAGGAGTTACTCTCCATCATCTGGGTATACAACATAATTGAGTTGTATACCCAAACGACCCAAAGCAACTACTACTCCTCTGGTTCTAGAGGAGTAGTGCTTGCTTTGCATCATCTGGGTATACTGGACTCAATTATGTTGTCTTCAAAAACTTGTGACCATGATGCCTACATTTATGTTTCTCAATTATTGTGTCCCAGGACCCCTTATGACCCTTTATGACCCCTATGAATACACATCTTAGAGGTCATAAAATATCATAAAGGGTCACAAGACACTCCTAGGAGGGGCCAGATGAGCTTCCACCTTCACGTGGTTGGCCCTATTAAGTAGAGAATGTTAAACTATTCTTGAAACAAAGAGAAGCTTAATAATTTAAGGTCTCATTCCACGAAGATGGTGAAAAATTGACGGGAATCAATGCTGGAGAGTTTTTAGATACTGAGAAGACGTATATGTAGTGGAGGCCAGAAAAGATTTTTGTGGAGATTTGCTAGATGTGGAGATTTTCTAGAGAGGTTTTCTAGATTGAGTACCAGTGCAGAGATGATGATTAAGTACTACGTCTATAAAACCTTCTCAAATATCCCTTTTTTGGCCTCCACTCATACCTCTTCTTAGAATCTAGAAACTTTGGATACTATTTCTCATCCATGCACGAAATGTGCTAGTGATCATATAAATTACTTTTGCGAGACTGGGATCAATTATGAGAAGGTAAACAACAAGATAATTTTATTGTATCTTTCATTTCTTTTATCCATTCATATTTTCTGCTTTCTCCTATATTGGATACTGTGTAGTGTACATAAAGGTAAGGCGATGATTATTCTCAATGATCGACAAGTATAAGTCTTCCAGCCCTTACCCAGTAGCTAGGACTAAAGATAGCAGAGCTCAAGAGACCACAATAGTTGGTCTCCATCCTTGGTCCATATACTGACAAAACATTTTACCTTTCATTAGCTCATCAAATGTGGTGATTTGAAAGAATTTAATGGATGATATTTTCATGTATAATGTATATCATTTTATTTTGATGGTGAATGAGTTTTTCTACTTTGTGCACTTGTATACATCGAGCACAGCCATAAAGAAGCATCCCCTCCCATGGCTTGAGTAATGTAGGCCATGGGAGGACATGCTTCTTTATGGTTGTGCTCATAGTATACAAGTGCATGGAGTCGATAAATTCGTGCAATGTCAACTTAAATAATATACATTATCATGAAAATATTCTATTAAATTCTTTCAAATCCCTTCATTTGATGAGCTAACGAAATGTAAAATGTTTTTCTAGTATATAGACCAAAGACAGAGACCAATTATGATGGTCTCTTGAGCTTTGTTATTTTAACTATGCTAATCCATTGGTTTTTTGACATGTAGTAATCCTTTTCCAACAGAAGAGCTATTCCTCTGATGGCTACTTGTGTCAGACCTTGATTCCTTATCATCAGATATTCCATAGGTAATCATCGGCATGACCCCATTTTGATAGATGGGTGCGACAAGATGGCTATATCTCTGATAGGTACTCCTGTCAAAAATCTAATAAATATTTGTCACCTTTTCGACTGACGAAATGTCATAAGAAGAATATTTTGACAGATCGGTCACATAGTAAAATTTCTATTTATGTGGCCAATTCTGACGGGTAGGGATGTCAAAATACCGACGGTTATCACTTCCGTCGCAATTTGCAATGCAAAAATGGTGACGGACAGATGTGTCGCAGTTTCGACAAATGGCCGTTGAAAATTTGACAAATGACCGTCGAAATTTGGCCTCAAATGTACTAGTTTCATATCTTTATGTTCTAAATTTATGCTTATACCTTTGATTTTATCCATAAACCATTTAAATATTAGTAAACTTTATTATTGGGCTAAGGAAAGAGAGCAAGATAAATATAGGAATTACCAAGGGGATAAAGACCATTTCTAGATATGATTAGTTTTTGAATCTTTATATATTTTATATTTTTATCTTTACATCTATATATGTATGTGTATGTATATAATTGTATAAGTATGTCTTATGTTTGAATATATTATAGAAACCATTAGATACTATCAACATATGTGGTTTTGTATATGGTTAATCATTTCCTAGCACTTGAGACTTGTGAGATCAACCTTATGCTTTTAAATTTAACTTCAATGTTTTATTACTTATAAATGCCAAGTAAGAATAGGACAAACACCTTTTACTTCACAAGCTCTTGAGGGGAGACTGGAAGATGGTAAATAAGACCCTTTCTTCAAATTTCCAAACATCAGAATGAGTTATGTAGGAACCTAATACTTAATTCTTGTGGAGTAGTTCCAGTTCATACAAATTTCATGTGGATTACCAAGTCCCTATTCATCTTTAGTACTTTAGGCCATCTTTACTATAACAATTCTTTGACCAATTTATCCCCTTATAGTAATTGTTTCTTTTGAATCCTTCTATTTGTTCCTTATTACGATAGATAAACCATATTGAAGATTCCTAATTGTCATAATATTTCTGCTCTAATATCTAAATGATTAATCTTTCATCTGTTGTTAAACTTAATCTTCCCATACAAGCCCTCAACAACTTAGCTTAAAATTTAGAGAATAGTAATCAACTCATTATTATTAACTCTATGAATAGACCCATCTACTAAAAAAGGAAAACTAATTAAGATCATAAATACAAGACTATCATAAATTTATTGTTAATTTTATGATGTCTGACAAGAGCTTAGAACTTTTCCAGAATACATTCTAAATAATAAAGTAGTCAAATCATTTTCCTTTCCTTATGTGAGACTCAATTTTCTTATGAGGTATAGGATTTGAAAGAGAATATATATATATATTGGTATTTATCCATAAAATTATGTATATACACCCATAAATTTATCCATATGTCTATGAATATATATATATATATATATATATATATATATATATATATATATATATATATATATATATATATATCCTTCTATATATATCATATTCCGGTAATATTTGGATCAAACTTTAACATTGGAAAATATAGGATGTATCCCACGTATATAAGCTTATGTCGAATTTATAGAAATTAATCTAAAAAATTAACTAAACACAATCATTTGCTAATGACAGTTGACTGTTTAAAATGGAAGAAATATAATAAAATATTATCCTCTTATCTGTACATGATTTTGTATGGGTAATTTGTAGCTACATTCAGTGTTACTATTGATTTTTTTGTAGTGTTAACATATTTATATATGTAACTGTGTTATTTATTTATTTACTCACATCTATGTCCATATCTATTTTCAAAGAATTTTGTGTTGTGGGATCTTATGATACTGATGATGTTAAGATTCTACTACTAGCTAGTCTTCCCGGTACTGAATTTTAGCAAATATCCTTTAGTTGACCCCTGAGTTATTTGAGAACCATTTTAGATGAAGGCTACCAGATATGCTTTCCTACCAAATACTTGAAAGAGATTATAAATCAAGGATACTTTAACTCTTTCCTCTTCCAGAGTGCAATCAGGGTTCTTATATAGATTTGTACTTATATTTATTCTTCATCTTACTAAAATTTCTCTAAAAGACAAGATTAAATATGAACATTCTAAATTATTTTGAATGATATTCATTAATGTGGGTACTACACTTTCCTGGGATTTTAAATAGTAAAAGAATTTCGCTAGATTACTATAATCATGTAATTTTTAAATAAAAAAAACAAAGATCCTTTCTTAGATAAAATTATAAAACATTGCTAAGATCTAACATGTTTCAGGATAGAGACTTCATATTATTCTTTGTTACTTCCACTATCACTTGTCTCCACCTAGATATCAAGATCTGGTGATATTTTCTTCCTTTTATTTATCTTTTTTATATTTTTGCCTTTATCTAGCCATACTTCCACTAGATCCTCCAAATCTGAGTCACTAGAATAGTCTCTATCAATTTCCCCTACCTCATCCTCATGTCAATATAGATAGAACCAATTTCCCTACTTTGGTGTTCTCACATGCATAAAGCTCATGAGGAAGTCCAAGTTTCTCTCTATGATTGGGACTCTTATTCGTAGAGTGTTGACATCATTTGTTACCAATATGGGGGAGGAAGGGACAGGTCTTTCTTCTATCATAGGCATGTCATAAAATCTAGGTCTTGGTATCGTGGAGTCTTTTCTGATGTTTTGGATAACCTTATCCAGGTTTCCAAAGAATCTTCTCTTGAAAATATGAGCACACAACCTACCAATCTCTTCATTTTCCTGATCCACCTAAATTGTACAATTACAATAAACATTGCTGGTATCTATGTATTGACCATATACTTATCATCTTTGGTGAGGAATTCCATACCTATTATGCGAAAGACTGCTCGCGGGATTAGGGGATGTGTATTTAGCATTGTGGTTTTGAGTCTTCTCATTATTATTTTCCCTTCAAAGGCAATCTAGGGTCTAGAACTTACTAGTTTAATTGGGGTCAACATATTAGGTAGGAAATCCTTTGACAGGGGGTTAGTAGGAAGGTTTTTGTTCTCAATTGTTTAAATAGGGCCCATATATCCTTCTTCATGACTAAAGTGTTAGAAAAATATCTATACAACTTCTAAAGAAAGATGCTTGATTGTTAGAATACTAAACAACTTACAAGGTTCCTTAATCATCAATCTTAGAGAGACTTTTTCTTGTTTTTATGGAGATACTCCTAGGAAAAGGGGATATACGCCTTTAGAAATGAAGAGGAGGTAGGATACAAAGATATTCTTTAGCTAAGAAACCTAAGAAGAGGGATATCAATCAAACCAGACTCTTGGCCTTCTTTCCCGATAAAGGATACCTGAAAACTTAGGAGAGTTACCATCTTTCTTAATTTCATTCCTAAGAAATAGCTAGTTATCTACTATGGAATGACTTTCTACTAAAGGGTTTTTATCTATTTCGTACTTTTATTTCATAATTATTGGGGAAGTCTGAAAACATTTTGAATTAAGTTCATTGTTATGGTCCACAAAAGAAAAAATTACATAAAGAAGGGGAAAGCCAAGCATATTCCATTGTTAATACGCCAAGAATTTTATACAAAATGATACTACGCTTTCAATACAACAGAAGAAACTATCTTAAACCTATTCATATCAGTCCTCTTATATCATCATTTAAAAAGTTTCTAGCTTAATACAATATTTAACCAGAGGCAATTTTAAAGAAATTATAAGCTGTTAAATCCTAAGGGGTTCTTTATGTTCAAGGAAAGTAGCAATTTTTCTTAGTATAAACACAAAATTGAAAAGGCCTATACAAAAACCAAAAAAAATTCTCAACTACTGATTATCAAATATGAGTTTACTCCTTGTTGACAAAGTTGCAACTACATTCTTCTCCATTACGTTTTAGGATGATGATGTCCTCGTCTGCAGTGCCATCATGAATATTGTGTGAACTCTTTTGTACGGAAGACATCACAATCCACACATTGTTTAGTTCTTCTTCATTGAATTCCTTAGAAATGTTGAAACCTTTGGCCCTCTAGTAATTCATCACCCATTCCAACTCCACAGGTTCTTTGAGGATCATTTTCATCAAAAAGTCTAGGTTCCTTCGCATTTTTGGCCAATGCTCTTCAAATTTGTCCTCATCTTTAAAGACCAATATAGGCATACGTTGAGAATTGGGAATAGAGGGTAGGTTTACCATGTCTGTCCTCATATATATCTCTAGGAAGGGTATGGTTAGGTCTTCATCTATGCCATGCACTACTTTTTCTAAACCTACAAGACAATCTTTTTTGAAGATTATTCTTTCTACTAAGATGATATCTTCCTTCTCCAAACCGAAAAAGGAAATGAGTGAGATTAAAATCCCTACAATATGACCATTTACTCAAATTGATAATTCATTATCAAAATTATAATCACCTAAACCTTTTTCGAGTGCTCTGTGAGTTGTGTCTGATAGGGATTTTAGGATGCCATTCCATCTTTCCAGTTTAATTATTCCCCTAAACATCATTTGACTATTTTCCTTGAGGGAAAAGGTTGTGATTCTTGACTCCATTTTTGAGATAGGGAGATAACTATGCAAGCCCAAATCACCTTACTGATGGTTTTCAAACAATTCTCCTTGTAAGCTCTGGCTAATATCTTAAGTGCTTTTAATGTTTATGTGGTGATGCGATGTGGATCGAATCATGACACTCTTAATTACTTGATATGTTGATATCACACCTAAGTAGTAGACGATAATGAGGAGAGATTTCCATATTTATATAATTTTAAAGAAGATTACAAAAAGGATTATTCCTTATAAGATAGAGAAGTTAATGATTCTCTACTTTAGCGGGAAGGGAAAACTATACAAGAATTTTAGCAACGATTTCCTAGAAATATAAGTCTGATGTCATGCTTGATTTCCTCATATTTAGATTTAGGGGAAAAGTAATGTCTTAAATGATTCTCAAGATTTAAAAGAGATTAAGAAATAATTGTTGAAGGATCCTGACAAAAACTCTTTATTATAAAGAGGTAAAGTATAATTATAGCAGTTACAAGGCTTACATGAGCCTGATTAATTATTGAAGAGAGTGAAAATCTATGAGTAAAGGGTTATAACTTAATAAAAAAATAAATGAAATCATTATTTCACAGATCTTCAATGTTATTCCTGCCTATATGTATGAAAGATAAGTCTAAGGGAACTAAATTTAATACTCAAGATCTCTTATGTCATTGATGAGTCTTGATTACAAAGAAGGAGAGGGGATATTTTATAGGAGAGCTGAGCTTAATTGAAATGTTAAAATGCTTATACCCCTTAATTGCCTAGAGAAAGTATATAATGAAAGTCTATAGATTTTTCTTAACATGGTTCTTAAAGATTATCAGAAAGGGGGATAATTTTGATATTAATATCTTATAATTTACTTCAATACCTTTTTACATTATTATTCATCTATTCATTTCCATCCCAAATACTTCCATCCACTTTTTGACATCATCTAGGGCTATTGTAGTCTAGGGGTTTCCTTAAAATAGAACAAGTTTTAATGGTTAGCTTTACCTTTCCCTTGATTTATTCGATATCCATAGTAAGGTTTATTCTACTGATCTTAATTTACTTTCTTAGTCCTTGAAATCTACCCTTCACCTATACTAGAGAAAAGGGTTTCCTTATCTACTCCATCCACCCCTTCATTTTCTAGTTGATCAGCTATCTCATTACCTTCTCTATATATATGATTGATCGTATAATGAGGAATGGTAGATAAAATCTCCATTATTTTTTCTACCAAACCATCAAGGAACCAATTCAGAGTTGCTCCTCTTCTGACCGCATTTATAACTAATGTTGAATCTCCTTAAATTTCTATGTTTTCTATTTTAATCCTTTTGAATAACCTTAAACCTTCTAATAGGGAATAAAGTTATGCATAATTATTAGACTCTTTCCCTAGGTACACTGATTTACTAGCTATCTTACTACCATTCCATTTAAAAATATAGATTCATGCACCTTCTTCCCCTAGCCATGAAAATTGAGTTTAAACCAACCTTCCGCTGGTGTTTTCCATACACAATAGGCCCTTTTATCTTTTTCCTCCTCTCTGTTGTTACCAATCTAGGGAGGAATCTTTAATCCATGCCATTTTTTACGTAAGAAATTTTTATTGTGTGAGAAAGTCATATCCCCTCTTCCCAGCATATTCCTTCTATTAACAATCTCCATAATGAAGGCTTCTAACTTAATCAAGAATTGATCTATGTCTAACTTTGATTCTTTAAAAATTCTTCTATTTCTTTCATTCAACAACTCCCATATTTACATTGAGGGAACTATCCTCTAGATTTTACCATATAGATCCTTACTCTCCTTCCTTGGCCAACTCTTTAAGATTCCTACAATGTCATTTTGAAGAGTAGATTTCCAATTTACTTTCTCAACCAACCATTTCCAAAACTTTTTTGATTAATCACATCCCACCAATAAGTGATCCACATCCTCATAATCCTTTTTGCAAATGGCACATTTTGATGGCCCATTAAAACCTATTTTAGTAAACCAATCTACAGTAAGAATTCTCTTTTGTATGGCCACCCAGGTGAACATCCCTGCCTTTTGAAAACAATCTTTGTGCCAACATAGGTCTATTATAATTTCAATTCTCCTTTATAAATTCTTTTGAAGAAGATCATATCCTTCTTTAGCACTATATTTTCCATTTTTTTCTTTTGCCCGGATAACTATATCTTCCCCTCTTCTTGGGATTATAGTTATATTTTTTAAGGTATCTCTAAGGAGGTCTAAGAATCTCCTAGGGAGATTCAAATAATCTAAATATTTCCATTTCCATCCTTCTTTTCATTATTCATCAGAGAATTCAATATAATCCTTTATGTAAAATCCCATTGAAGTTATTGCTTGATCTATTGATCTATCATTTGCTAATACAAATCTCAAAGGAGGGTAAACTCCCCATGATTCATCCTAAAAAAGAGCATTTCCTCCCTCTGTGACATCCTAAGAGAATCCATTCATAATGATATCTATACATTTCTTTATAAAATTACATATTCTTGAGCCTTTAGGAAGGGTTTAATTTCTGCATATACTTAGGTTATCATAGCCATCTAGATATTTGAATCTTAAAATCATTACCCACTTTTCCTCTGGAGTTTTAATTATATTCCATACTAATTTTTCACCTAAGGCTTTGGTTTGGAGTGAAATATCATTGATACTAAGCCCACCATCCTCTTTACTTCTGCATATAGTATCCCATGCAATCAATGCCATTTTAGGTTTCTCCCCCGAACCTTGCCAATAGAAGGCTCTGGTCTTTTTCACAATTTTCTCTTCTATACCTTCAAGAAGCGTAAAACACATCATTTGGTAAATGGGTAGTGCTAAAAGGACTGATTTGATCATTAGAGCCCTTCCTACACTAGAAATTCATTTTCCTTTCCATGATACAGTTTTCTTTTCAATGTTGCTAATTACTTCATTCCATAGATTTATTGATATTATCCCTTTGTCCAATTGAAACCCAAAATATTTACATGGGAAACTACCTATATTGAAATTTAAAATCCTAAAAATAGCAATTTCTACTTCTCTTTTTGTGTTAAGGAAAAAAATGTTTGATTTGTCCTTATTTATTCTCTGACCAGAGGCTAAGTGTAAGACTCAAGAATATTGTGAAGGGAATTGGCCTCTTTAATACTTGCTTCTCCAAATAGGAAGGTATCATCTACAAACTATTAGTGAGTGCTAGCATCTAGTTCTAAGGTGATCTTTATCCCCTTAATTCTATCTTTCACCTTTTCTTGGGAAATTGATCTCCCCAAGGCCTCTGCCATGATAATAAAAAGAAAGGGTGACAGGGGCTCTCCTTGCCTTAATCCTTGAGAGGTTTTGAAGAATCCAGCTGGGGATCCATTTATCAATACTGACATATGTGGTCCAGAAATACATTCATAAATTAAATTAATCCATCTTTTTGAGAAACCAAACACTCCCAAATATTTACATAGGAATATCCAATCTACTTTGTCATAGGCTATCTGTATATCTATCTTGATGAGAATGCTCGATGGTTTTTTGTATTGAACTAAATGTATAGCTTCTTATGCTATAATTACCCCTTCTAAAATGGATCTGTCTAGAACAAAACTTGTTTGTAACTTTTTTCTTCAGATATAAGAGTCGAAAGAAGACACTTTAGTATATTGGCAAGGGTTTTTGTTAGAATTTTATATAAAGTGTTACAAAGGGCTATTGGCCTAAAATCATTAAGACTATCATAATCAAATTTCTTAGGGATTAGGGTGAGAAAATTATTGTTAATTTTATCCAACAATTTCCCAGAATTTCTCATACCTTCAAGAGCCCCTACTACTTCTAGACCAATGAAGGACCAGCATTTCTAATAGAATAGTGCAGGAAATCCATTTGGCCCAAGGGATTTAATAGGGTGGAGATCCTTAAAGGTTGTTTCTACTTCCTCCATAGAAAATTTTGCATTTAGAGTTTTGTTTTGATTTTTTGAAATGATTTATGGAATATGGCGTAATATCTTTTTTTGAGCTATTAAATTTGAACCATCTATGTTATTAAGGATTTTCTCAAAGTATCCCATGACCTCTAAAGCTATTTGGTTAGGGTCTTCTATAAGTTCCCTATCATTCTTCCTTAATTTCAATATTCTATTTGTCGATCTTCTTTGTTTGGAGCTGTTGTCGAAGAATTTCATGTTTGTATCTCCTTCAGTATGCCATGTCTCTCTCAATCTATGTTTCCAAAAAATATCTTCTTTATCTAAAACATCTTCATATTCTATCATTAGAGACTTTTCTTCTTCAAATAATGTCAGGTTCATACATCTTGCCAGCACTTCCTCATTTAAGCTTGTTAGCTTGCTTTCTACTTCCAATTTCTTCTCAAAAATATTGCCAAATTGGAGATGATTATAGTTTAGTAAATTTATTTTTATTAATTTTAGTTTAGACATTAATAGATATATTTTGGATCCTACAAAATTGGCCTCCTTCGATAATTTTTCAATGTTTTTAAAGTATTCTTCCTCCAAAAGCCACATCTTTTTGAATTTAAATGGGTTCTTCTTAGGAAGGTTGGTTTCTATAAGAACCAATTCAAATGGGAAGTGATCAAAACCTGAGAAAGGAAGTATGTTAGATTTTGTATCAAAATTGAAGTTTAATAAATTTCCTAAGAAGAAAAACCTATCCAATTTTTTTGTTATCATACTTACGTCTTCTCTCCTATTGGACCAAGTGTATCCTTTATTTCCTATTCTTATTTCCATAGCGCTCAAGTTGTCAATCCATAAGTTAAATTCTCTCATAGTCTATGTTATTTTCTTTGATCCTCCAACCTTGTTTGACTCACACAAAATAGCATTAAATTCCCCTCCTATAATAATTATTTCATTGGGGTGTGCCAAAGTGTAATTATTTACCTCTTTCTGTATCTCTCTCTTCTCGTGGAGGAATTTGGGTCCATAAATATTAATTAATAAAAAGTTGAGATTGCTTCTTATACTTCTAACCCTTCCACTAATCCAATTTGTTCTTACTTTTAAAGGTACAAAACTACATTTCTAGGGGTTCCAAATAATACCTAGACCCCTTGATGCCCCTACTAATGGGGAGCCCATAATTTCCCATCCTCCTAGTTTCCTATTCATATATTGATAACCTTCCTCATCTAATTTAGTTTCCTAGAGCATAATAACTTATGAATCAAAGAGAGACAAGTGCCTTTTGATTTTCATTTTTGAGTGGGAAGGAACTTCCACTTCCCTACATCTATAAGTTCTATAATTTTGGTTTCTCCTATAGCTTGACCTACCTTTTCCCTAAACTCCTTAAGGGACTTCATACCTCTTGATTTTGGTACTAATGCACAGTCCAGGGAGCTTTTGCCTATCTTTTTAGTCTTAAATCCCAGATCAACACAAGAATGGGACTCATTAGGCTGAAAATTTTCCTTATTTAAATCATCCTCCTCCTTTTCTAGGGCTTTCACTTTTCTCTCAACTCCTTAAGGGACTTCCTACCTCTTGATTTTGGTACTAATGCACATTCTAAGGAGCTTTTGCCTATCTTTTTATTCTTAAATCCCATATCAACACAAGGATGTGACTCATTAGGCTGCAAAATTTCCTTATTTAAATCCTCCTCCTCCTTTTCTAGGGCTTCCAAAATCTTTGGTAGGATATCCAAGTTTTTCCCATTCTAAGGGTCTTCTTCTCCATTGAGGAGAGGGCCAAGCCCCTAGAAATCGATGATTTCCTCCATCTTATCCTTCTCCTGAAGGTCAGAATTTTCCATAATTTTTTTTGTCAATTTTCCTTCTCCGAAGACACTCATACCTAACTAGGCATTTCAAAGTTGATCCTTTGGTCTTTTTTCTTCTTTACTAAATTCATTGACTTGAGACCTACCAGCCATCCTATCTATTATTACAATATCCCTACAAAAATTTTCCCTATCCATAGTCCCTTCTTCAATATTGTTGAGTTCCTTTTCTAGAAATTCTTTCATAGACTCCTCTTGATCTTTAACTTGAACCAATGAATTTTTATATTCTTCTAAGCTTATATCATTTGTTCTTGAATCAGCCAATATAATGCTATTGGGATCCTTAGCCACTTCTTCCCGTAAATCATTAGTTTTTAGTGGAGAAAGAGGAGAGCCTAGATCTAATGACTGATTATACCTGTAAGGCACTTGTTTGTCAGAGTGGTCATTTATTCTTCTCTCCTTCATAATTACCTTTGATTCTACTAACCTCTACTTGAGTGAAGAGGGATGGGTTGCCTGATATGAATAGGGCACATGTGGGATATAATTATTCTTACTCTAAGACTGAGTAGAGGGTCTCTAGGTTCCATCTACTGAATATGAGGGGATGTTGATTGAGAAACCACCCCCTTCTTCCCTAAATTGGATAGTGATGTCACTAGGGATCATTTTACTGATGTTACCCAAATTGTTAATAACTAGGGATTTCTTTTTTACATCTACTAATTTTGTCATAAGAACAGGGTTGATCCTAAAAAGGGAAGAGCCACTCTTTATAGTAATTAGTTTTAGTGTTTTAATATAAATGTCCATATTAACTATGATTGTGATTTCTCTGAGGGTATAATTAGTGCCTACAGATCTGACATATGAACCTATCATATTGCCTATTTTCTTGGGGATGACTTTATTTGTACATTCTATAGGAAGATTTTTAAGTTTCACTGCTCTTGCCACTAAAAAAACCTTTTAGTTGGTTAGGATTAAAAGAAGGGGACCAATTTACCATAAAGAAGTCTAAACCTAACAAGCTAGGCCATTCATTATTTAAAAACTTATTTTCAGCTCTATATTATAGCAATAAACAAAGGTAAATTCATCAGGGAGTAGAGCTAAACTTACCTGGTTAGGGAATTCCTTTTGAATCCAATCTGCAATTTTTTTTTAGGAAATTCCATATTTGTTCTAGCAAAAAAATATTCCTTTAATTTTTAATAACTCCTGGGTACACTCAATAACATCGTCATGAATTTCTAATATTAGGGCCTTCTCATTACCTTGACAATGCGAAATTTTAGTTTTTAGAAGAGTCATGGGATTAATTCTACGATGGGGGGAGAGTAGGGGACATATTTAGGAGAAATATCACTATTCTTAGGGTTCACTGGGGCTTCTTTCTTCTTTGATAAAGACTACGATAAGTTGGGTCTTCGATGTGAAGGAGAATAGGGGGCATCTTTCAGAAGAATCTCTCTAGATCTAGGGTTATTCCTAATTGTTCCTGAGGATTGAAGAGAAGAAAAATGATTTTTTAAGGGAAATATAAGAGAAATTTTATCATTGTTCCCTAATTTTGGATTAGACCCTACTGGTTTCAAATGAAAACATTCCTTCTTGTTTTTCATGGTAACTACATTAATCCAATGTTCACCATGTGAATAATGCTTATGAGGACTCGGGGTATAAAAAAGGTTTTCTTTTAGGGCCAGTGGACCTACCTTTCTCTAGCTCCTTTGGAGCTTTAGAAGATAGAGCAGGCTAACTTCATGGAGAAGTATACCTTCTAGAGCCAAATTGAGGCAGCCACACCTACCGAGTGGCTGAAAATTAATTCCCTTTCTTTTGTAGACTTTCCACACTAAAGACTTTGTGCACTGATCTCGATGAAATTGCAGAGCATAGAGCCATTTTTTTAATATATATTAATATATTATAATATCATTTCTTTAAGCTTGATTATTACTTTATGGTTTTAATTTTTTTTTCACATCTAATCTTATCAGTCAATCTTATTGATCCTTTACCTTTCACAAGACATGGTGCATCATTACCAAACTTGACACTGCTACCTTTGTAATGATTTAAAGTTTCAAACGTATTTTTATCACTAGTCATATGATGTGAGCAACCATTATCAATTATCCATCTATCACCTTTAATCACATATGAAATAAGTATAGTTTTATCATCTTCATTAGAATCATCTTTCATAGCAACATAAACAACTTATACATCATGATCATTAGATTCATCAGATTCATCAGATTCACTATCAGTTTCTTCTTCTGCAATATAACAATATTTCTTACCCTTTTCCTTGTAGTCCTTATACCTTCTATAGTATCTTTCATCCCTTTTCTCTTTGTACTTTCTTTTCCTTCTTTCATCCTTGTCATTTCTGTCAAGACATCTTGTTGCAATATGACCAACTTTGTTACATGAAAAATAGATTATAGGAAGTTTACCTTTGAATTTTCATTTTCCTCTAGGTAGTCTTCTAGCCATTAGTGCCTCAAGATAATCAAGGTCATCATCAGAGGTGTCACTATCACTGTCCACATGTCATTCTTTTCCTTTCTTAGACTTATGAAGAACCAAATGAGATTTGAATGCAGATTCAATATTATGAGAGGTGAAATTATCAAAAATTGACAATTCAAAAGTAGCAAGTCTACCAACTAGACCTTCCAAAGTTAAGTTGTTACTAGGAGCACATCTCATTTCTTGTATTGCAGAAACTCTAATAGCATAAATAGGAAGTAGGGTTCTCAATACCTTTCTAATAATAGTTTCACCATCAATATTTCTATTAGCTCCTCTAATAGTATTCACAACCTCTTTAACTTAGCCATAATATTATACAATAGTCTCACCTTCCAACATTCTCATTTCATCGAACTTACCTCTTAAGATTTCAGATTTGGCTCTTAGTACATTTGTGTCTCCACCATAGATATTTGTTAGTGTGTCCCACATTTTCTTTGCATTGGTACAGTCCTTGATGTCTTCAAATTCAGGATAACTTAGGGCTGATGCAATCTCCAACATTACCTGATTCTGTTCTTTCTTTTCCTTCATTTGTTGGGTTGTCAAAGGTGTAGGTGTTGCTATGTATTCATTTTCCACATATTATTTTTCAGCATCTCCCATTATAGCTAGGTGTAGCTTCATCAACTTTTCCATGTAGAGAAGTTCTCCATGTTTAGCTTTGGTACCTTTTTTGTACATCTTGATCTTTAGCTCCAAGTACCTTCAAATTTTTCCTTACAAGCACCACAAGCTCTGATACCAATTGTTAGAATTATTTTGGAATAACTGAGAGGGGGGATGAGTCAGTTATCCTCAGGTCTAGATGTACCAGTTCAACTTTTAAACACTTCGAACAACTCAAATCTACTCAATAGTCCACTCGGTCTCTATAGCATATAACCAGTAACATAAACCTGCAGTCCACTATCCAAAAGTAATCAACTTGCAGAATATGAAACACTTAAGAGTAAAATACATCAAATAATATTCACACAAGTATGACACCAGGATTTAATGTGGAAACCCAATTTGGGAAAACCTACCAGTAACATGCAACCAATTTTTCACTCTTCTGAAGTGAGCTCTATGAGGAGCCAACCCTGTTAAAGGTTAAAATACACAATGTTAGGTGTGACCCTATTAAAGTATTTAATCACCATGTTAGGAGTGGTCTTGTTAGAGGACTTAAGAACATTCCATTAGAATGTCACCTTGATTAAAAGGATTTATAAATGATTGTTAGGTCAACCTTGATTAAAGGATTTCAACTAATACAATGGTTAGAAAGTAACAGTAGGTTTGATCTGATACATACAACTCACTTTGAAAATACAGATCCAATGTGGCTCATATGCTAATCCACTAATTGGCCTTCATTATCATCTCCATCTCTAATCTTCTTGGAAACCCTTCAAGCAATCACCACTTCACAACTCTTCACAGCTCTTCTCAGCCTTTTGCTTAGGTTCACCAATCAATAGAATCAACCTCTTACATAACCTACAATTGGGTTAACCTTATACCTCCTTAATTAGGTAGCTTGATCTTTTGTCGCTTAATCATTACCGTAGATTTTAGGTTTAGTTCAGATTCATTGAATCCTTCCAACATTTTGTTCTCCCTCTAACCTTCTAGATACTTGTCAAAACTTCTTCTTGAATCCATGCATAGGATCATGTAAACATAGTTTACTATGCATTAAATACTTTAGGTCATTCATCCTTATCTTCAACACACTTTAAATATTCCTAGAATTCAACTGTGTTGGCTGGGAATCTCAATCCCTTCACAAACTGTAAAATACTGACACTTGGTCATCATTGTGTTCTTTTGCTTGATCTTCACTGGATAACTCGATCATCACTAAATTGTTCTTCTTGAAAATCATTATCTTCACTCGGTTCTATTTCTGATACTCATTTATTACAAATTCTCGGTCGACACTATATTTTCTCAGCTTATATTGGCGTTCGGTCAACACTAGCATCACTCGGCTTACACTTAAGTTCCTTAATATTCTGCTCTTTTTCTCAATCAAGCCTATATATGCTTTCAGTCTTTCTTAACTCATTTCTTCTATGCTTCAAACCAACTATCTTCTTCAATTAGTGTTATAGATAAACAACACATTATCTTTCCAATGTGCCAACTAATCAAGTGCCCATTGTAGTTTCTCATAGCTCAACCTTTTCACTAGGTCTTCTTGTTATCTCCTCTTTTCAAATCCTCTTCATCAATCAAATGATATGGCACTCTACTAGATAGAAATTGTCTCACCAATCAAGCTTTGACATCAATGACAATATAACAATTGTTTCAATTGTTGTTTCAAACAATTATATCATTTCTTTGAGCTTGATTATTACTTTATGGGTTTAATTGGTTTTTCTTTCATGTTTATTAGTTAGGTGTCTTGATGTGAATTTAGTGTTATTAATATATTAAAGATTTAATTAAGATTAATAATGAGATTAAAATAATGATATCTTATGAATATGAAAATATTAAATATATAGATATTTAATTAATGAAAATTAATTAAATATCATTGATGATTTAAAAGACTTAATTAAAGTGTAATTATAAAAATAAATGTTTAATTAAATATTAAAACTAAATCTAACTTTTATGTTCAAATAATTTTAATTGATATTAATTATCAAATTGTTTATTAAGTGATTCTAAAAATATTAATCATAGTTAAAATATAATCATGTGATTATATGCACACCAATTAAAAAGAACTGATTTATAGGCTCTAAATTAGAAGATTGGGTTAAAAGACTTGACTGGGGGATTAGCTATAATTCTTTTACTAAATTAATAAATTGATATTTAATTATCAATTTGCATATTATTAATATGCTAAAATATTAATTGTTAATTAAATATTATTATGCCATTAAATTTGCATAGTCAATTAATAAAATTGAATTATAAATTTAAGATTTAAAGTTGAGTGATTTGCATGAATTAGAATTATTAATTAAATAAATAATCCTTTTAAAATAAAGGATTGATATAAACAAGGTTGGAATTGAGTTTTGATTTTTGTGATTTTGAGTTAACTGTTTTATTGTGTTTAATAGTTGAGTTCTATTTCCTAATTGTGAGTTGCATGTTTGAGTTTGGTTTGTTGGGTTTTCTATATTAGAATTCTTTTGGTCATTATTTCACACATGAATTTTAGGGAGACAGGTTTTGTCTCTAGATTTGGATTTGAAGAAAATTTATTGAAACCTAGTATTTTAGATTATGGATTGTGATATGTTTTCATTCTCAGATTATTCTTCGATCTGAGGTATGATTTTGGAGTCCTTTTTGTATTTTCCATTCAAAATGTTTGTCTTCTTCGTGCCTGCTGGTATGTGTGATTATTACTTGTTTTCCTTGAATTTGAGATTTTTTTATCATATTTTCATTTGGGTAATTTGTGGAAGGATTTGAGAAGGTTTTCTTCCTTGAAAACTTGGGGTTGCATGTGTGAGTTTGGGATTAATGCCATGTAAAGGCATCCCATTGTTTTGAGTAAATTTGAATAGAGGAAAAATCGATTATAGGGTTGGAGAAAAGTTCATATTCCCTTCAAATTATTCTTCTATATTTTACTTCCCTTTAATTTATTGAATACTTGTCTAAAGATATAAATGTGTATATATCAAAAGATTAAACCTAAATATATTGAAGAAGAAGAAAATTATATATTTTAATAATGTGCATGTCCTTAAATGGAAACATATATATATGAAAAAAAGGGAAGAGATTGTTATTTTTGTTAGTTAAAAAAAAGTCACTAGAAAAAGTACAGAAAAATTTCACTAGAAAATACTGTAAAAAAATAAAATATATATTAAAAAAACATGTCTGGAGAGATGTGCCTTGAAGGCGGATCCCAACCACGACATCTTTTAAAGGAGGGTTGCTTATTTAAAACACACCCCATTTCTTGTAAATACATTAGAGTGGGAGTGGGAGCTAACCCCAACTCCCTCCTCATATATACTTTTTTTATTAATCTTTTAAAAGATAGGGAGGAGGAGTGGGGCCATGTAACCCCTCCCCCATATAAAAAGAACTTTTTAGAAATGTTTATTTTATTAATTTTTTTTTATTATTATTATTAATTTAGTTAAATATTTTTTTAATTTATCAATTAAATTATTTTAAATTAGTTTTTGATTAATAAAATAATATTTATGTTATTTAATATTTAATTAATGCATATATTGATTATTGTAAAATATTCGATTAATATATGATTTATATTAATTTTGTAAATTAAGTTGTATTTTTAAAAAATATAATTAAGAATATATTTGATCTTAATTAGTGTTTTATTTAATTAATTATATTTTATTTTTGAATTAGAATATAATTAATTAATTAAAATTTTACTTTTAAATTATAGTTAATTTTAAAAAATTATAAATTTAATTATACTATAATTAAATGTTGTGTTGTATTTTTTTTACTATTGGAGTTTTGTTTGGTTTTTGTTTGTGAATAATTGACGGTATGGGTAGAGTGATGTCTAGGTGAGATTTTGTCTTTCAAACTTGCATTATCTTTCTAGATTTTACTTTTATATTTTTAGGTTTATGTTGTAGAAAGTTGATAACCATTTTTATGTCACAATTATGCGTATGTTGTTTTGAGTATATTCATGAGTGATGCTATGTGTTCTTTGAGTCCTCGATCATTGTTATTTGACCACAAAAAGGTGACGACCATTATTGTGTTGAGTCTTAATTAATTTGGTTACCTTGTTTCTTGTAATATGACTATTTTGTGATCTGGAGGATGGTATTGTGATTTATGTTTTACTCCATGTTTGGAGAGAGATGTTAATGATGTTTTTGATGTAGGAGCATCTTGGGTCTTTGAGCAATCTTGCATCAACCAAAAATATTTCCTTTTTTCTGTTGTTTTCTTTATAATATTTTCATTTGTTGGTTTCATATTGTGTGAATCTTACATGATATTGAGGACCTATTTGGGAACCTTCTCCTATGAGAACATAAAGATTGGATGGACTGTTTCAAAGTTACAGTTGTTTTCCTTCTTATTGGAGCTGTATTTTCCTGCAATTTTCTTGTTGATTGCGCGTCATGGCGTCATTGATCCTTAAGTAATTAGCCTTTATGCTCTTAAGGACTTTAAGAGGACCTAAATTAATATCTTCTCCTAATATTGCAAGTCCTAATTCATTATGAGTAAAAAGTAATGATCATTTTTCTTGGGGACCTATTTTCTGCCAATTTACACGTGAAACGTGGAGTGTTTCTTCTTGCACGGTTTCTTGTGATGAAATGGGGCCTTGCGTAGTTAAGGGAATTTTCTTGGGTCATGTTTGGACTTAAATTTAAAGGTGCATCAAGTGGTGATCACTCTTTCATTAGTTTTGATTTAAATCTTCCAGACTGGACCTATAATGTAATTAAATGCCTGATTGGCCAACTTGTGGCTTAGCTAGCTATATTTGGAGTCTAGATTGATGTAGTAGGGAAATAAAGAAGGTATTAAGAACATAATTATCAAGATACATCATTGGACACAAAGATAGGATGTGAGCTGAGACTCTGAATTCATAATTCTCATTGTATAAGGCCAAAACTCGGAAGGCCTCACAGTCGGGCATGTTGAAGGAAATAATATAAATTCTTTGTTGTTGCTGCCAGTTGATTGTCTCATATCCATTGTGTTTTCACTGATTTCATGTTATATTCATATTTCTTCCATTGTGTAACTCTGAGTAGGGTTTGTTGTTGATTCAAGTGGACTCAATTCTGCTTGATTTTGCCTGTATCTACCTTTCCCTTGCGTCAAGTGGTATTAGAGTGAGTTCTTTCTTATGGATTGGATCATGGAGAACCTTATTAGATTAGTTATAGGGTGGAAGATCTAAGATCTAACCTATAACTTATTGGAGGTTACGATCTTGCTGGAACCTGATTGTCAAGATGGTTCATGGTAGAGGGAATGATATTGCTATCATGGATATGTTGAGGTAGATTGCAACTAGGCTTGAAGTTGTAGAGACAGCCTAGAGAAGAGGAGCACATCTTGAAGATTTTAGTGATGAAGAAGAAGCAGCACCTAATCTTGAACCTAAAGTTGAACAGGATGAGGAAAGACTTTTGAGAGTTTTGTCTAAGGCTAAATCCAGACCTGTAGTTGAAGTTGCTTGCTATGATGGAAGACTTGAGAACAATACACTTTTGAATTGGATCTCTGAGATGGATAAATGCTTTGAGTATGAAGGTACTCCAGATAATAAGAAGGTTAAGATAGCAATCACAAAGTTGAAAGGCCATGCATCTCTTTGGTGGGATCATTTGCAAACTGAGAGATAGAAGAGAGGAAAAGAAAAGATCAATACATGGATGAAGATGCTTGGAAAGATGAAGAAGTAGTTTCTTCCAGCTGACTACCAAGTTAGTTTGATGAGAAAGATGCAAAATCTGATACAAAAGGACATGAGTGTGAAAGAATATACTAAGGAATTTTACAAATTGGATATCATATCTAGACATGTGGATGATGAAGTTGAGAAAGTGGCTAGATATCTAAATGGCCTAAGGACATCGATTCAAGATGAGATCAGCTATGTGAAAATAGATAGTGTGGAAGAAGCATACCAATTTTCTTTGAAGGATGAAGAGAGATTAACAAAAATACATGATCAAAGACAAAGAGGAAGAGGTGGCATATTTTAGAGAAGTAGAGGCAAATCTTATGGAGAAAGTAGCGGACCTGAAAATGTAGTGCAAGATAAAGGATGGGAAGATAACCCTACTAATAAAAGAGGTAATTGCTCTAGAGGTAGCTATACTGGTTACTCTAGGAATAACACTAATGGGAAAAGAGAAGAGACATCTTGTTTTAAAGGTACTTGTTACAAATGTGGTGAAGAAGGACATAGAGCTTTTGAATGTACTAACTCTAGAAAGAAGACTGAAGGTAATGGCAAAAATAATTTGGCTTGTGAGGAAGTTGAGGAAATGTCTAATGAACCTGAACATGGTGAGAACTTGATGTTAAGAAGGATATTATGGAATGAAGAAGCTAATGAGGAACCTATTCTGAGGAAAAGTTTGTTCAAAACCAGATTTAAGATCGCTGACAAATGTTGCAAGGTAATCATTGATAGTGGAAGTTCTGATAATTTGGCATTCGAAGAGATGGTTAACAAGTTGCAATTGTAGAGATTGAAACATCCTAAGCCTTACCATATTGCTTGGATCCAGAAGGAGTATAAACTACTTGTAAGTGAACAATGCCTTGTTAAATTCAAAATTGGGAATTATCATGATAAAGTCTTGTGTGATATTATGCCTATGGATTGTTGTCATATTCTTTTGGGTAGACCTTGGCAATATGATAGGAAAGCTTTGCATGATGGTAGATTGAATCAATATACTATTTGGATGGATGGAAAGAAACAAGTATTATTGCCTTTGGTAGAGAACTTTGATGAAGGTCACTGTACTATAGTCTGAGTATGTTTGTTTGATGGTAAAAAATTTACAAGAGAAATGAAAGAACATAATGTTTCTTTTTCATTGAAGCATAAAAGTGGACAGTCAAATAAAGTTGTTGATGCCTTGAGCTGAAGAAGAAATTTTCTGAAAGAGATGAAAGTTGAGGTACTTGGTTTTGATGATTTGAAGTGTTTGTATGAAAATGACATTGATTTTGCAGAACCTTGGAAATATTGTAAGGAACACACAGTCAGTGATAAGTGAACTGATTATTTCATTCAAGAAGACATGTTGTTCAAAGGAGTTTAGTTGTGCATACCTAGAGGATCTATGAGAGAGAACATAATGAAGGAGAAACATAGTGGTGGACTTGCTAGACATTTTGGGATTGATAAGAGTGTGAATTTGATTTCAGAAAGATACTTTTGGCCATAGATTTATAGAGATGTACAAAGAATGGTTAGAGGTTGCAGAATTTGCCAAACAATAAAAGGAACTAGTCAGAATTTGGGATTGTATACACCTTTGTCTGTACCTGATAGACCTTGGGAAGATGTGAGTATGGACTTTTTTCTTGGATTGCCTAGAACTCAAAGAGGTAATGATTCTATTTTGGTAGTGGTTGACAGATTTTCAAAGATGGCTCATTTCATACCTTGCAAGAAGACATCTAATAGATTGCATGTAGCTGAATTATTCTTCAAGGAAGTGGTAAGATTGCATAGTTTTCCTAAGTCTATTGTTTCAGACAGAGATACTAAGTTTATTGGTTACTTTTGGAGAACACTTTGGAAAAAGATGAATATAGAATTGAAGTTTAGTTCTACATTTCACCCTCAGATAGATGGACAGACTGAAGTTGTGAACAGAAGTTTGGGAAACTTGTTGAGATGTTTAGTTGGAGATAAGCTTGCTAATTGGGATTTATTTTTGGCACAAGAAGAGTTTGCATATAATAATTATGTGAATAGAAGCACTAAGAGGACACCATTTGAGATTTTTACTGGATTTAATCCTAAGGGAACCACAGAGTTGGGAGATTTACCTAATGAGACAAGAAGAAGTGTTGAAGATGAGGATTTTGCAGTATTCATGAGAACTTTACATGATGAAGTAAAAAAGAATTTGGAGGGTAGCAATCTGAAATATAAATAGAGAGCGGATAAGAGAAGGAGACATAAATATTTTGAAGTTGGAGATGAGGTTATGATTCATTTGAAGAAGAATGGATTTCCAGTTGGTACCTACAACAAGTTGAAAATGAAGAAGTTTGGACCTTGTAAGATTCTAAAGAAGTTTCACAGTAGAAATGATTATGAAGTGGAATTACCAGAGGACATGGATATATCACCTATATTCAACATTATTGATATCTTTGAGTACTTTGAATCAAATTATGAGATAGAATATGATCTATATTATCCTAAGAAGAGTAAAGACAACATTGAGAAGATCTTGAATAGTAGAGTGAGCAAGAGTACAAGAGGAAAAGACTACATGGAATATCTAGTTTAGTGGAATGACAAGCCAGTTGAAGACAGTTCATGGATTACACAAGATAAGTTGGATATTTATGATTCAGGTCAAAATATGAGTAGTTCCTGATGTGGACATCAGCTCTTTATTTACCCCAGGTGTCTGATGCAGGAGCATCTTGGGTCTTTGAGCAATCTTGCATCAACCAAAAATATTTCATGTTTTCTATTATTTTCTTTATAATATTTGCATTTGTTTGTTTCATGTTGTGTGAAGCTTACATTATGTTGAGGACCTATTTGGGAACCTTCTCCTATGAGCACATAAAGATTGGATGAACTGTTTCAAAGTTACAGTTGTTTTCCTTTCCATCGGAGCCGTATTTTCTTGCAGTTTTGGTGTTGATTGCACGTCGTGGCACCATTGATCCTTAAGGAATCATCCTTTTATCTCTTAAGGAATTTAAGAGTACCTAAATTAATATCTTCTCCTAAGAGAGAAACTCCTAATTCATTATGAGTAAAAATTTATGACCATTTTTCTCGGGGACCTTTTTTCTGCCAGTTTACATGTGAAACGTGGAGTGTTTCTTCTTGCATGGTTTTGTGTGTTGAAATGGGGCCTTGCATAGCTAAGGTAATGTTCTTGGGTCATGTTTGGACTTAAATATAAAGGTGCATCAAGTGGTGATCACTCTTTCATTAGTTTTGATTTAAATCTTCTAGACTAGACCTATAATGTAATTAAATGCCTAACTGGCTGACTTGTGGCTTAGTTGGCTATATTAGGAGTCTAGATTGATGTAGTAGGGAAATCAAGAAGGTAGTAAGAACATAATTATCAAGATACATCATTGGAGACAAAGATAGGATTTCAGCTGAGACTCTGAATTCATAATTCTCATTGTATAAGGCTGAAACCCGGAAAGCCTCACAGTCAGGCATGTTGAAGGAAATAATATAAATTATTTGTTGTTGCTGCCAGTTGATTGTCTCATATCCATTGTGTTTTCACTGATTTCATGTGATATTCATATTTCTTCCATTTTTTAACTCTGAGTAGGGTTTTTTGTTGATTCAAGTGGACTCAATTTTGCTTGTTTATGCCTGTATCTACCTTGCCCTTGCGTTAGTTTTGATGATTATTCATTTTGTGATATGGTGCACTATGTAGATTTGGTAATCGGTTTATTGAGATGTCTAGTATGACATGGAAATTTTGGATCCTTATATAGGATGTGTTATTGTTTATTATGCTCCAGTACTTTTCATTGATGACTTTCATGATTTAATGGTTTCCAAGAATTCTTTTGACTTTTCTTTCTCTTTGTTTCTATTGTTGGGAGCATTAGGGTAGGTTATCTATGAGCATAGAGAGAAAGTGGCTTACTTTGGAGGAACTGGAGCCCTAAATTGGTTACCTTGGTATCCTTTGTAAATTGACTTAATAAGTGATAACTTAATAAATTTATTGAGAGAAAAATTAATAAGATAATTGTATACCTCACCATGCCTTGAGCCCTAGTATAGACTAGTTAGTGTGAGATAATGCTTTCCATCTAGTGTGGTGTGTGTTCTGTTACAAATAGTAGCGTTATCTATATGATAGGTTTATTGATATTGCATATGGTCACTTAGATGTCAAGGTCCATAGAGGCTACCAAGGTGAAGCTCAAGGGCTAGACGTATGTGATGACACTTCCCTATGTGTGTCCTAGGTTCCTACATTGCATTTGGTAAACTTGATTTATGTCTTGGTCATTTATACTTGATAACCATTACTATCATTTTATCCAATGTACCTTGGCATTAGTGTTGCTTGTTTTTGGATGTTTCCTTGAGTGAGGCTTGGTGTTATCTCCTCAACACGATGGGAGTGGACTTATTGGATCCACGTGGTTGGGTGGTAGTTATTCTATTACCATTGAGATTCAATGTTTGTGACTTTGTCTTTGGATGATCCTTGTTGTTGCTTCTATCTTCTTATTCATTGCTTGGAGATTTTATGATTATCATCTTGATTTGTATATATTTGTATTGTATTATTGTTGTCCCTATGACATGTGTAGTGGAATATGTATTATCTTTAACGCTATGATGTATTAGTTTGTATCTGGTTATCTGTATATTTGACTACATTGATATAATGGATGTATCTTATTATTCAATTAGAATGAATATGTTATTATTCTTTATGATTTGTGTCCTTTTCATTATGATTAAGTAAAGATTTAATTCATATTTTAATTTGGGTTTAAAATAAATACAAGATATATCATGTGATTATGTTATAGATTGTACTTAATAGACTAATTTATATTTACGTAATTCTACATCAAGGAACCCTTGAGATTTGTAATATGTAAATCATAGTGTATATGAGTATGTATTGACTTTATGTTATTTCTTTCTCTTTGTTATTCATTATTGTTTCTAAATTCTTAAGAGAAAGATTATTTTGTAAACTTAGTAACATGTTTAAGGTTAATTTCTCCTAGGTTCCTTGGCAGAACATTACAACATGGATGCTGATAATGAGAAAGGTAAAGGGGATTTCGGGCCCAATAAGAGAACTAAAGTGAATCTCAAAATAAAAGCCCATAATCCCTATCTTGACCTATAGGATCTAAAGAAAGCGGCTATGACTACGAGTCATCTGGAAGCTAAGGTTGCAGACACCCTTAAGAACTTGGCGTAGCTTGTGATCTTCTCCAGTTTTCTATTTTTTCTGTTACCTTTGGTATTTTTTGCTAGTTTTTTATTGTTTTCTTTAGTGTATTCTTTCTTGTAGCTTGCTTTTTTTTGCTTTGGTTTATGGGGCTTACCTGATATATTTTATTTTATGTAAGAATCTTTTGTAAAAAGGGTTTAGGGTCCCCTTCAAAACCTATTTTTCCATAATAAAAAAAATAATTGAAAACTATTCAACTCAATTTAAACTTATATAAAATAATAAATATAATAGTAATATAAAATATAAAAATATAATTTAATATCTTTTCAACATCAAAGTCATGTCAATGTTAATACAAACTTTTTTCTTGAATTTATTTTTAAGAAATTAGATGTTTTTCTATGCTTTTATCGAATTTAAAAAGAAGGAAGAAGTAAAATATTATTTAGACATTAAGTAGTTTCAGATTTGTATTCTTCATTCCAGCCTTTCAAATTAATTTTAAATCATTCATTTCAGAAATGAAATTTAAATTTTTAATATTAAATATAGATTCAAAAATGCCACTCTTGTGATCATTGCACTCCGTGAGGCATTCTATCAAATAATTCATGTGCATTGTTTGTGACTCCGCATCTTGCATGCATATCTACCAAAGAATTTCCAACCATAACATTTGATAATAAAAAAATGTCATACTACATGAATATAATTTGAAGGTCTTATTACTTGTATGTATTTATGATTATGATGTAATGTTGGTTTCTAAAGGAAATGAAATTTGGATTGGACCAATCACCTATTGAAGGAACGTAGGTCAATGAATACAATCAATGTGTAAGGTTGTTAAAACTTGTCAAAACATCTATAATTATCATCGAAGTTGACAAAAGTAAATCATACCTAAAAGAGAAATAATTGTTAGAATAACTGAGAGGGGGGGTGAATCAGTTAGATCAATTATCCAATAGTCCCAATTACAAAATGTATCACTTAAAACAAATTTATTAAATATCTGCAACTCAGTAACATAGAATACTAAACTATCTGTGCCTTTACCAATTACCAGTTAACTACTCATTGTGATTACCAACCAAATCAAATATGCAATATGTAAAGTATGATAACCAAACATTCATCACAGAAACACATAACACAAATATTTAACGTGGAAACCCTGTAAAGAGAAAAACCACCTGGGACCGGTAACCCAAAACATTTTTCACTCTTCTAAAGTGAGCTCGGTGAAGAGCCAACCTTGTTAAAGGTTACAAAACACACTGTAAGGTGTGACCTTGTTAGAGGATTTAAGACTAATAGTTATCATCCAACCAGCATTCACTATGGGGTTAATAGGATAACAATGTACATTCTATGAATGACATAGGGCATATCATAAGACGGTTAAGTCCACTCGGTTAAGAGATTTTTTTGTTACAATGGTTAAACTAAAACAGTAGGTGATTTGATTACAATGCAAATTTATTTTGCAGATGTTCATATCTATTCTAAGCCCATAAAATCCTCTGATCAATATTTCAATTCAGTTCATCAATATTCAATAACTTACAATCCCTCAGTAAAAACTCTTTGACGCTTGGTACTGTTCTACAGTTCAGTTCTTCTTCAACCAGTCTGATCAGGCATGCATGAAGCTGTGTTCACGCAATATCTCTGTAGTCTCCTTCTTCTGGCATAGTTTCAACAATGAAACCAATGTCTCTTATATAGACAAGTAAACCATTTTCTTTTCATCCATCAGATTTTTCTGCTTAATCTCCTTCATTGATTTTGCCGCTTAAACCTTCCTCAATAGATGTTTCATAACTCATTTCAATTCCATCCTTTAGATCTTCTACAAATTTCATTAGTTGTTGATCTCATAACAAACTTTATCTTCAACCTTGAAATCATACACATTCCAGCTCATCAATTTCTATCGGCTAAACTAAACATTTAGTTCTTTCATCCATACTCGGTTAACAAAGAAATGCATAAGCGAACACAAGCTCAATTAATACGGTCACTCAGTATACACTACACTAGCTCAGTGTATACTGAAGTACTTCATTTACCGACCACGCTACTTTGTTAAGTTTTTCTTCCAACTTCATAACAGATTAATGTAACATAATCAAGTCAACAATATGAAATCATACTCTCATCAATAAGTTACCAAGAGTATTCCTTATCCTCATCTATCATATCCATCTTCCTTTATGTAGATATCTCAATTTTTCATCTTTTATCCTCTTTACAGATGTTTAGATATTTGCAACTATCATGATAAGTACTGTCAAAACTAGTTGACATCAATGACAACATAATGACTGATTTAATTATCTTACATATCATTTCAGTACTCAAGGATCTCTAATCACTGATCTTCAAGTCATTCAGGTATTCAATCAATTGTAGTTCATTAATCTCTCCTTTGGCATTGATGGCAACTCAAGCAATATGAAATATACCATACACATACCAAACATGTATTCTACAACTATGTAAGCAAATGTTGCATCTCGGTAAGCTCTCCCTAGCTTGATATTTAATATGTTTAATCACTACATTACATAGAAGCATTGAAAGTGCAGACTTTCCTCTACAGATATGATCTTTTCAGCTCTCACATTCCTTCTTCTTTTCTCAGCAAAAAATCTTCAAAACTCTCCCTAACTTTCTCAGATTATCTCTCCCTTAGATAAATGTTCCAGTGGTCTCTCGGTTTGTCATATTTTTTATCTCTCCCTTTGACAACAATGCCAAAGAAAAACATAAAACATACAGCTCTGCAATAGCCAAGTGACTCTCTATTGTCTGGTGCATATAATGTATCTTGGTATACTAATATGCAAATCTTTGTTCCTCAAATCTTTCACAACCTTAGACAGAATCCAAAGTGTGAACTATGTTGCATCAACATGAATGATCTTCTGATAAGATAAGGCTGATGCAACCTCTAGATCACATTAGTGACTGGTAGATAGGGGATGAACCCCAAGTCTAGTCCTCAAGTATTCAAAAGTTTCCTTCAATAGAGGCTTGGTAAAAATATCGGCAAGTTTCTCTTTTGATGTAACATATTCTAGTTTGACTTGCTTCTCATGTACTTGTTCTCTTAAGTAGTGATACTTAATAGAAATATGCTTGGTCTTTGAGTGCATTACAGGATTCTTAGAAATATTTATTACACTAGAGTTGTCACAATATATAATCATCAGCTCAGTGATTACCTCATTCATCCCTTCCAACACTTACTTGATGTAAGCAATGTTTGAATAGTTTGTAGAAACAACAACATATTCTGCTCTGCTTCGATAGTAGACTGAGAAATACAAGGTTGTTTCTTATTTGTCCAAGTAACAAGTCTTTCACCAAAGAAAAATGCTCCTCTGATTGTACTCTTTTTGTCATCTATATTTCCAGCCCAATCTGCATCGGTGTAGACTCTTAGTTCAAACTTGCCTTCCTTAGGATACCATAATCCATAGTCCTTTATTTTCTTCAGGTATCTCAAGATTCTTTTTGTAGCAACCATGTGTGAATCCTTTGGATTGGCAAAAAATTTGGCAACAATCCCCACTCCATGTGCAATGTCCAGTCTACTATGTACTACATACATTAGTTTACCAATCATAGATCGGTACAATGTCTGGTTTACCTCTATAGATTCATCATCTTTAGTCAGTTTGTAGCCTGTGACCATCGATGTTCCAACTATTTTAGCATCATCCATTTCAAATGTTCTCATACTTCCTTTATGTACTTTGATTGTGTGATGAATATTCTATCATTATGCTGAATAACCTACAAGCCTAGAAAGAACTTAATCTCTCCAAACATAGACATTTCAAATTCTTTTCACATCTCATCAACAAATGATTTATAGATATGATCTTTTCCTCCAAAAATTATATCATCCACAAATATTTCAGTAATCAAAATAGTGTCATGAGACTCTCCTTTCATATACAAATTGTTTTTTTCACTAGTTCTAGCAAAACCAATACTTAACAAATAAGTATGCAGCCTTTCATACCAGGCTCTAGGTGCTTTCTTTAAACCATATAAATCTTTGTGTAGTCTACATACCATGTCTTTCTTGTCTGGATCAACAAGCCCTTCTGGTTGTTCTTTGTAGACCTCCTCTTCTAGTATCCCATTCAGAAAAGAAGACTTAACCTCCATTTGATAGACTTTAAACTTCTTATGTGTTGCATATGCAAGTAACATGCAGACTCCCTCTAGTCTAGCAATGGGTGAAAAATTTTCACCATAATCTATACCTTCCTCCTATGCATATCCCTTGCATACAAGTCTAGCTTTGTTCCTTGTAACCTCTCCATTCTCATTCAACTTATTCTTGAAAATCCATTTAGTAATGATAACATTATTATCTTTTGATCTAGGTACTAAAGTCCATGTCTTTTTTTTCTTGATTTGTTCTATCTCTTCATTCATTGCATTTATCCATTCATCATTCTCCAGTGCAACCTTAACATTTTTAGGTTCAAACTCATAAACTAAGCATGTACCTTGTCTTAACTTACTTCTTGTCAGCATGCCATCTTGCTTGTCTCCAATGATTTGGTTCTCAAGATGATGTCTTCTAACAAATGTTGCTAGTACTTGATCTCTTATTTGTTGTTCATCCTATTCAGGTTCATTTCCTTGCTCGGTAGCTCCTTCCTGATCCTCAGTTTCCCTTAGCTATTCCTCAATGTTGTTTTCCTAATGCTCAGTCGACTTAGCTTGTGGCTTCGGTAGGTACTTTGTATGTTCAATTAAAGTGAATCTACCATATTCTTCTATCTCCCTAGTGGTTTCTTCACCATTCTTATCATCAAATTTATCAACTCTAACATTGGCACTTTCAATCATCTTATTAGTAACTTTATTCAAACACTTGTAAGCTTTTCTTTTAGTGGAATATCCAAGAAATATCCCTTCATCCCCTTTAGAGTCAAAATTTCCATTTCTATCATCATTTAGAATAAAACATTTGCTACCAAAAATTTTGAAGTAACTTACAGTCAGTTTGTGACCAAACCATAACTCGTAGGGTGTTTTGTTTATGTCCTTAAATTGTACTCAGTTCAAAACATATACAGTTGTGCTAACTGCCTCTCTCTAGTATGTCTAAGAAACATTCTTTTGTAACTTCAGTGTCCTTGCACAATCAACAATTGATCTATTCCTTCTTTCAGCAATCCCATTTTGTTGAGGTGTTCTTGGGGCAGAAACCTATCTTTTTATACCATGCTCATTACAATGGTTAGTAAATTCATTAGAAATAAATTCACCACCTCTGTCAGATCTCAAGCATTTCTATTCTTTCTCAGTATTCACCCTTATTCTTTTGGCCATTAATCTTATATTGTTCAATGTTTCTTAATTGATATTTAACTTCCTTAATCTTCTCCTCCAATTGGGGGTCAGATACCTTGTTCTACAATTCTTTTTCAGTAAAATTAAGAGTACATTGAAGGGCATGTTCTTCCTAGTTTCTGATAATAGCCTTTTGTTTCCCCACAATCTGATACATCTTCCTCCATGATTCCACTAAGTGACTCCACATATCCACTTGGTTCATTCCCTGATTACAAAGTTTACACAAACTAGTAACCATTCTGATAGCATCATCAGTCTTCATCATTAAGAAGCGAGGTGTTTAGTTTAAAGCTAGTTTTCTTCTTAACGAGATAGGCCTCAACTTCACAATCCAAGGAAATTATAGCATAGATTGGGTGGTGATCTGACATAGATGTGGGGGAGACACTCACAGGGGCCCGGTAATTCTACTTCTCAAAGGAGAAAATAGATTCTTCTGCATACATCTTGTCTAGCCTACAATAGACTCTCTATTGCCCAGCTTGGTTGTTACACCATGTGAACCATATATCTGAGAAGGAATTCTTTTTAAGCCTGAGGGGGTCATCAATCTTGAATTTCCTCTTAAAATAGGACCAAAAAAATAGTTCATTCCCTTTCCAACAATGAACATTGCCTCCACACTTATCCTCTCTGCTTTCCACCATGTTGAAGTCCCCAACAAAGATCCAGTGTGCTTTAGGAAGGCCATTAAATAACCATTCCCATAAGGTGGCATGTTCCCTATAGTCATTAGGGGCATAAATGTTGCACACACAAATTATATTATCCTTGTGGTTAAATGTAACCCATTAAGCTCTATGACAGGGAGAGGACCCATTAAAATTAATTTTATCAGCCCACCGAGGAACTACCAGAATGGCAGTGCCTCCTTTACCTCTAAGGTGATTAGAGTGAAAACCAATGTCCTTGTCCCAGATGAATTTCATAATGGTAAATGCTTGAAATCCAACTACCTTAATCTCTTGTAAACATACAATATCCTTTGCATTGAGATTATTACACCATTTCCCAACCACATATTTTCTATCAGACATCTCTAGCCCTCTCACATTCCAACTGTGTATGTGCATCATTGAGGTAGTGTTTTAGGATTGTTATAGAGCCTATTGAAACAATCTGGAATATTCTTCCCAGAATTCTTGTTGTCAATAGAAAGGGATTGCCTTTCAACCATCTTCCTTTTCTTTTTTTAACCTCAGTGAATGGCTCCTCAATCAAGGATGTTGTTGTTTCATTATTATTCTTGTGTCCATTGCTTATTTTAAGGGTTCTCGGATTGCCCTTCTCTCTATTTAGGGGTCCATTAGAGTTCCTCCTAATACTCACAAATTTATCATTAATGGAACTTAATGCAAGTTGTTGGACATTCGGCTTGGGAGGGGGCAGGTATTTCCCATCACTCTTGACACTACTTTTCTCAAGATTGTTACCTGGTTGGCAATCGACTAGGGAATCGTAAACACCCTTATTTATGGCCACTAGATCCCCATCTTCAAATAGAGGGTTATTTGTATAGACAAAGACATCATTGTCTGCTTTATCATGACTGGCGTTATTCTCTGTATTCACATTTAGCTCTAGACCTGATGCTTTACCATTATCTGTAACTGCCACAATAACCCTAGAATTATTGACATCTTTCTCAATATTAGGGTCGTTATTCTCTGGTCTATTATCTTTACCATTCATTTTCAACTTACTAGCGAATATGGGGTTTTGAGAGTTCCGTGAGGCCGGACAATATTTTTTCAAATGACCATTTTTCTTACAATGAAAGCATGATCATAAATCTCCTAATAATGCAATTTCCCAGGAGAATTTTTCATCCTCTAGGTCCATCGAAATGATGTCCAAAAATTCAATTTCTAGTTCAAGAGCCATCAAAATTCTCCTGTTCAAGTGAGGCAATGTATATCTGGCCTCCTCAATTTGTAGAACAGAACTGAGGGGGTGTACAATATGAGAGATAAATGACCAGAATTCAGGTTGGATATTTTTAATCTCAATCTAGTGGGGAACAGAGCGGGCCACAACCTGCTCTACTTCCCCTTTGGATGACCACTGGAGGGCTTTAAAAATAGAGCAACCCACATTCCAATGCTTCTTCTTGAGAACTCTTTCCTGCATAGCATGTGCTTTAAAGAAGACAACAAATAATCCTTTTTGAATCATTCTGTAGAAATTGACTTGAATTCCTAATTTCTTCCCCCAAACATGAGCAATCTAGTCATCAAAGAATTTCCTTGTAGGTAGAGAATCCTTTTCTAAGAAAACACAAAAAATTGCAATTTCTTTAAGTCATAACTATTCTTTCATAATGGCTTTTACCATATCTTCATTAGGGGAAAGAGAGAGGGTTCGAAGATCATGGGGAGCAAACTTACCAGTTCTACACTCTCCTCCCTCGGCTACATTACTCTCAGTGGCACCCCCATCCAGTCTATCTCCATTGGTTGTGGGCCATCAAAGGATTTCTTTTCTGGTGTGAAAGACTCCATTGAACGCGACTGATAAAGGGCATTCGGGTTGCGATTATTCTACAAGCACATCTTTGTATGACGGTTTATCTTCCACCTTCCCATTATAAACTTCTGAGGATTTTCCCTGGCATGTTTGAGCATTATTATCCTGACACCCTACATCAATATCCATGTTTAATACTTTACCATCATTCATCTATGCTTCTCCAGACTCACACACGCATGAACCAAGTTGGGAGCCGAGAGGACCCAGATCTGAAGGCATCTCTCTCTAACCCTAACCACACAACACAAAGGAAATGTAGGGCAAAAGACCATGAAAAACAATGAAAGCACGCAGGAGAATAAGTGGGAGCCACGGGGTCTACATAGAGTACAACAACATAAGCATGCAACACCTCAACCTCGGGAGTCATACGGCTGCAGAGCCCCAAAGCTATACTAACTCCTTTTTCAAAAAACTATACTTCTTCAAATTAATCAAAAATTTCTATTCCCTTAACTTCTCAAACACCCTACAAATATGCATTATATGCTCCTTAATTGTCTTACTAAAGATCAAAATATCATCTAGGTAAACAATGACAAACTTACCTAGAAATTATTTCAGAACCTCATTCATGAGCCACATGAAAGTGCTCGATGCATTGGTTAGCCCAAAAGGCATGACTAACCACTCATACAACCCTTCCTTTGTTTTGAAGGCAGTCTTCCATTCATCTCCTTCTCTAATTTGAATATAATGATATCCACTCTTCAAATCTATCTTTGAGAAATACATAGCTTCACTTAAACAGTCCATTATATCATCCATACATGGCAATGGAAACCTATACTTGATTGTGATCTTGTTTATTGCCCTAGAAGCTGTACACATCCTCCATCCTCAATTCTTCTTTGGTGCTAATATCATTGTTACAACACATGGACTCAAACTCTCTCTAATCAACCCCTTTTGTAATAACTCGTGTACTTGTCTATTCAACTCTTCACTTTCTATTCATGTCATTTTGTGTGCTGCCTTATTTGGCAAATTGGCTCCTCGAATCAATTCCATCTGATGACTGATCTTCCTTACTAGTGGTAATCCATCAGGAACATTATCGGATACAATATCCAAAAACTCATTCAACAAATTTGTAACTTCTGTAGGTACATCTTCTACTTCCTCTTTACCATCTTTGGAATTAAAGAAAAACACATATGCTCATGCCTCATACCCTCTAAGAATTTTCTTCCATCAACAAAACTTATTCTTGCATTGTTACATACCTTTTCTTCTGTGTCATTCAATAGTTTTAGCTTATGTTGCACTCCATCCTTTGTTAGGGAATAGGTATTCGCACGATCATCATGTACAACATGCCTGTCAAACTACCATGGCCTACCCAATAAAATATGGCATGCATCCATAGGTATGATATCACATAGTACCTCATCCTTGTATCCCCCAAACTTTAACTTTACTAGGCATTGTTCATTGACCATGACCTTGTGGTCATCCTACACCCAAGCGATCTGATATGGATGTGGGTGTTTCTACCTCTTGAGCTTTAACTTTGTGACCATCTTTTCTGAAACTAAGTTATCAATGCTTCCACTGTCGATAATCACATCACAACATTTATCCTCACACTTGCACCTAGTGTGAAACAAGATCCTCCTTTGCTTAGGTTCATTCTCACCACTCAACGAGACTCTTTTGTTAATTAGGGCTTCTCCTCTTTCAACATCTTTAGAATATGATGATCTGGCATCCTCATCCACATGTGAAACTCTAGCCTAGTTGTCAATTCTCCTATCTGTTCTTCCTTGGCATTGTGGACATTCATATTTTCTATGCACTTCTTCTCTACAGTGAAAACATGTTCCACGAAAGCCTATTCTTCTTGTTCCTTGTCCTCTTCTTCTTCCTCTCTGATCTCTATTATTTTGATCATGGAAGCGATTGAAATTATATCCTCTCTAATTTTGACTTCTACTGGCCTCATCCTTTTTTTTCTAATCTTCATTTTGGCCTCATAAGATCATCCACTGGATCTTCCACCACGATCTCTTCCGCTTTGCCTTCTTTCAAACTTCTTGTTCACCTTTTCCTCTACTTTTAGAGAAAATTGGTATGCCTCTTCAATACTGTTCATTCAAACCAAATTCAACTCCTCTTGAATACTTGGCCTCAACCCATTAAGGTAAATGTATGTGGTTGAACGTGGACCTCTAATCCAACTACACATGCAACATAGTCATTACTCACACGATTGAATTATGAAAGAGAGTATTGATCACTCAATTCAAAATTCATGGTGAAGCGACCTGTTGCCTCCTATGTAGACAGGGTGTTTAATTACTCTCAGAACGAGAGCCCAACAACCATTAGACCAGTACTACAATGGAGGATTTGAAAGCTTATGAAGATACTCAAATTGAAATTAATCTAGAATGAAGTGCAATTAATATAAGAGCTTGAAAATAAAGATGAAATGCAGATTTACTCTAAAGAACTTGAAACAAAGATGAGATTAAGCTATGAGCATGTAAGAAAACTAATCACAATGAAAATGCAATATTAAACTAGATGAAATTAATCTAAAATATGCAATGAAAGCTTGAAATAATGAAATTGAGACAAAAAATTGCTATAGTTTAGTTACTCTCAAAATTGCTCCCCTTTCGAATGAAGAATGAGGTTCAATAAATAGACAAGCCTGGGGAGAGAATGAAGAGGTTCTTGATTTGAAACTCCTGACTCTTCATTCCCAATTGAGACAAAAAGGCATGAATTACTTAATTAAAATAATGTTTATTGCCACATAAGGGTGACCGTTTGAATAATTTGAATTATTAATTCAAATAAAGGTGTCCATTCAAATAACAAGTAATATTAATTCCTTTTTATGTATATTAGCCAAATGGGGTGGGTTTAATTTAATTTAAAGCACTTAGGACTTTAGAATTAAATTAATTTATCATAGGGGTAATTTAGCTAATAAAAGTCGAAGACTTTAGGAATTAATTATAATATTTGATTAATGCAATTTAGGGTTTTTGTAATTGACATCAAGTCAAATTAAGTCAGGTAGGAGAGAGAAAATTGCCTAGTAAATAGGACTTTGAAGATGTAAAATTGACGAAAATGCACCAAAATTGATTGAATTTATTAGGTGCCAATTTTGGGGTATTACATTTGCCCCTCTTTGAATTGATGTGTGAACAACGCGTTGATTCAAAGAATAGTCTGAAGTGATAGATGACAAAATTTTCAGAGGTCTAGGTTAGGATGCCAAGACACCGAACAAATCAAAGCATGATTTTCTGAAGTCTAAGTTAGATTGCGAAGATAACGGTCTTAAAAGAGAACCAGAATCAAGGTTAGATTGCCCCAATACCAATTGATGAGAGATGTAGACTTAGGATTGTCTCTAGAATCAGGGTTAGATTGCCCAGATAACAGTCTAAAAGAGATTTCGAGAGCTATCTCCAGAAAAAAAAGATTGACTCCCAGGAATTAGGGTTAGATTGGCCCAATACCTAATAGATTTCAAGAACCATCTCCAGAACGAAGCTTGATTCCCGAGGATCTGAGTTAGATTACTCAGATACCTAAAAGATAGATGACCAGATAGCAAGATGTGAGGCGTGAAGATGTCCCTAGCAATGAGAACTGATGATTCAAATCAGACTGATTCAGAATTGATTCGACAAGATTCAAATGACGCAATCATCCCGCCCCCTCGGGAGAAAAATAGAAAGATGACATAGCAGAAAGATGATTAACAATAAGAGGTTGCAGAGTAGAAGCAATTGGACTAGATTCGAGAAGTTGCAGAAGCAAATCGGAGCAATGCAGAGGTCCTATTGACCAAGTTTGATCATGGTATCAAAAGTTAGAGGACCTTGTAACTGCACTTGGTATCCGAAGTCTGGGACAAGATTGTCCAAGAAAATGTCGAGTCTCTTGGACTCTGGTAGCTTGTGAGGACACCTTGTACATAATTGTCTCCACCTTTGGAGGAATGTTAGGAAAAATTCTCCTTGTCGCTGTTTTAAATTGCAAAGATCCCGGATGTTGACCAGATGCTGAATATTATGTGAGTAATGTTGGAGAAATAGATTAGCCATTTCGTCAAAAGTCTTAATGCCAGTAGGCAATTTGGAAAACCATTCCATCACGGGCCCACCCAAACTATGAGGAAATAAGCACATAAGATATGTTTGATCATGCATAAATTCCATAGATAATGCGCCAAACTCCCTTAAGTGATCGTAGGGATTGGTTGCACCCAAGTATTTGTCATATTTAGGGAGTTCTACACCTCTGGGAAAATGTGGCATATGAAGACTTCTATCAAAAGGGAAAGGACAAATACTTTCCATTGTGAATTGTTGAGCGGGTTTGTCCTTATTCTTTGCAAGTTGACTAATTTGATCTTGCATGTCTTAGACCATCTTTTGCAACTTTGTGGTCTTAGTTTCTTCTTCCTTGGCTACTAGTGTTTCAACTTGATAATCTAGGGGTAACTTGGTCCCTTGTTTAGCTAACTCAAGGAAGTATTTTTCTTTCTCCTCTAGGAGAAGGATCTCCATCATTTTAACAAGACTCTTGTTAGCTTTGGAAGCATTTATATCATGTTCAGTTATCACATCATTTTCATTCCCAAGAATCTCATAAATGCTCGAAATCTAATCTTGTTGCTAATCATCTTGGTTTTGATTGAATGGAGGAGGGCGATAGAAATACACGGGTTGTTGATCACCTTGAGGTTTGCTTCAAGATTGATCATCATTGTGGGACTGATTTTGGTCATGTTGAGATTGACCATGAGGCTGCTCATTCTGAGGTTGAGCATGACGTGGGTCATTGGAGGTTTGACCATGATACTGATTGTTTTGAGATTGATCAAAAGTTTGACTATACTTGCCCGGTTGGAAATCAAATGGATCTCCCATCTTGTTGTAGGCTTGTGCAGTACATGAAGACTCAGTAAAACGGTATGCTCAACATTGAAAGGGCGTGACCAAGGTAACCTTTGGTGAATGAACCATATCAAAAGATTTAACAAATTTAGGCGAGAAGATATCATCAACAGTATCACTAGATTCAATGATAGGACTATTCTCAGCAGGATCAACAGGTACGATAATAGGATTGGTCCGAGGAAAAGGTCTCCCAATGTTATGAAACAATGAATTGTCTTGGAAGAATGAGTTGTCTTGACCTTGGAATGAGAAACCAGGTTGCACTTCAAACAATAGATTAAAACACTCTTGAAACATCGGAGGTGATGGTTGAGACAGACTATCTTTCGAAGTACTCAATGAGGAAATTGAGGATATCTCACAAAGTTTAGATTTCATGACAGATTCAGGATGATCTATTTCTTGATTAGGAGGTTCACTTCTACCTTGATCAGTATTTTGAATGGGATAAGTCTTGCCACTTCTAGTCGTGACAGTCATAGATGAAGATGTAATGAGAGAGGACCCGAGATAATGCTAGACTCTGTCTCTAAGATAATGGAAAGGAGATAAATGGCTAGAACAACCAAGATGTGAGATGGACCTAGTACGAATCATCAAAAGAGAGGGCTAGAATAGCCGAGATAAGACTATCACAACATGAGATACAAAAGGCATAAAGAGATAAGGTAAACCAATGAGAGAGGACATGAGTTAAAGCAAAGATTGATCGATTCCTAACTCGAGACAACCAGTTTCTGATAGTGAATGATAGGAAAATAGAAAAATAGACCTCATACAAAAAGCAGATCAGGAAAAAGTTTGACCAGTCAACAAGAATTTAGTCTCTATTTTTGAAAACTGGGCTACAGTTTCATGCGAGAAAGTACCAAGCCGTATGAGAAAACACCAAACCTCACGCGAAAGAACAAAGTCTCGCATGAGAAAGTGCTCTAAAAAGTGAAACTTCGCATGAGAAAAATCCAAAATCTGATAGTTTGACATAGTTTTCGAGGTAAAAGTTGAATTCTGAGGTACAGCCTGAATTGATGTATGATAGAAAATCTAGTTTCCTTGCAGGTTTGAAGAATAGTTTAGTCAACAATCTCATTTTGAGGTTTCAAGCATTCGTTTAAAGACACAAAGGTTTAGATCAAGTAGTTGTGATACAAGAAGTAGTCATTAACAGACCTATCAAGGACAAAGCAACTTGATAGCATCAGGGGAGTCTTTGTTTGATAATAATTGGACAATGTTTAAGACTCGATAACAAACACATAGCTTATCCCTACCCAAAAAAATGGTGAGAAGACAAAACCTTTACCCCATTGCTTATGCGCATATGTGCACCTCACACAACCGTGTCACCCCCTAGAGGGTGCCCGTGTTTTTGGTGTTTCCAATGACTCAATAGTATACTTTCAAAGGTTACCCTTATGGCAGGGGCTAGTGTCGTATACCACCTTCAAGCGTCCAGGTGTATGCCTATGATGGGAATCTACGGGAGAGATTCTTCCCCCTCCTTGTGCAAAGATTATGCCTCCTTTCGGAGGTGAATTAGGTAGGCCACTAGCTAAGGAAAGTTTTTAATAGGTTTCCATTCATACTAACCTTTAGTGCCCCCGATACAGGGTTCAGGCCTCGCAACCACACCAACACTTGAAAGTCGTATGCCCCACAAGCAGGGCTAGGAGCGGCGCTGCTCAGTACAACAAACAAGGTCTTCTCAAGATGATAGTCGAAATCATGAGAAGGAAGCTAATATGGCTTTGGAGTCTTTAGACTCAACAAAGCATTCTTTATTAAAGTGAGGTGGAATCATCGAAAAAAGGTGCGTACTCACTTGGGTCATTCCCGGAGGTTCAACTTCCGGTAGGCCCTCTAAAGGTGACACAACTTGGCTTAGATCCAAGGGTTTGATTTTCTGTTTCTCTCAAAGAGAGAAGAGCATACTTCTCGACCTCATCACTTCACCCAAACACATCAAGCAAGTTCATCACCGAGTTAGCTTCACTTCACCAAATCCACAAGCTTTTGGGTTTCTGGTTCTCTCGGAGAGAGAAGAGCATAATCCCTTGGCAAGTAGAAGTGTTAAAGATTCACTACCTTTCTCCACTTCCTCAAGAATCTGTCATATTAGTAGGATCATTAGATTTTTTGGTCATTCATGGTCATCACCTCCATGTAATGAAGAGCCAAATTCCCTACCCACTATCAAAATTCTCAAGAAATTTTAACGGAGCCCTAATTAGACTATGTGAATGAAAGCAAGAAACAAACACAATGTTTTATGAGATCTTTGACTATCATCCTGCAATCAAACCATTACATTTTATATTCTTTCTCAAACATCTTGCAAAAAATTGTTATGTTGTGAAAAGAACAGAAAAATGGAATTTATCAGCAAACAGAAATTGTCAAGAATTTGGAACAGGAAAGACAGAGATTGAAATTTTTAAAAAATTGTAACCAAATCTCGTGCGAGGAAGTACTCCACAGCACGTGAGAAAACACAAGGTGTCGTGCGAGGATGTAAAAGTTCACACGAGAGAGTGCTACTAGGAGTGAAACTTCGTGCAATACACTCTAGATTCTTGCACGAGAATCCGTACACAAGAAGTATGGATGCATGACAGAGCTCAAATTTCCTATCAGAAAAATCAAGGATGAGGCCAAAAATTAATCTTTTCTATTCCACGGTGGGCACCAAAATGTATGTGGTTGAACGTGGACCTCTAATCCAACTACACACACAACATAGTCATTACTCACACGATTGAATTACGAAAGAGAGTATTGATCACTCAATTCAAAATTCATGGTGAAGCGACCTGTTGCGTCCTATGTAGATGGGATGTTTAATTACTCTCAGAAAGAGAGCCCAACAACCATTAGACCAGTACTACAATGGAGGATTTGAAAGCTTATGAAGATTCTCAAATTGAAATTAATCTAGAATGAAGTGCAATTAATCTAAGAGCTTGAAAATAAAGATGAAATGCAGATTTACTCTAAAGAACTTGAAACAAAGATGAGATTAAGCTATGAGCATGTAAGCAAACTAATTACAATGAAAATGAAATATTAAACTAGATGAAATTAATCTAAAATATGCAATGAAAGCTTGAAATAATGAAATTGAGACAAAAAATTGCTATAGTTTAGTTACTCTCAAAATTGCTCCCCTTTCAAATGAAGAATGAGGTTCAATAAATAGACAAGCTCAGGGAGAGAATGAAGAGGTTCTTGATTTGAAACTCCCGACTCTTCATTCCCAATTGAGACAAAAAGGCATGAATTACTTAATTAAAATAATGTTTATTGCCACATAAGGGTGACCGTTTGAATAATTTGAATTATTAATTCAAATAAAGGTGTCCATTCAAATAAAAAGTAATATTAATTCCTTTTTATGTATATTAGCCAAATGGGGTGGGTTTAATTTAATTTAAAGCATTTAGGACTTTAGAATTAAATTAATTTATCATAGGGGTAATTTAGCTAATAAAAGTCGAAGACTTTATGAATTAATTATAATATTTGATTAATGCTATTTAGGGTTTTTGCAATTGACATTAAGTCAAATTAAGTCAGGTAGGAGAGAGAAAATTGCCTAGTAAATAGGACTTTGAAGATGTAAAATTGACGAAAATGCACCAAAATTGATTGAATTTATTAGTTGCCAATTTTGGGGTATTATAGTAACAAGCAACTTTCTCCATATCAGCTTCTGCATGGCCTATTATGATGAGGATTTGATAGAACTCCTCGGTATAATCTTGAACAAATCTCCTTTCTTTCTTCAAACCTTGCATTTTCTTCAGTAGATCAAGCTCATAATCAACAGGAATGAATTATCACTTCAATTTATCCACCTTTCGATCCCATTTTGTGATTTTCTCCTTTCCTCTTCTATTTCACTCGAATTGAATCTCTTGCCACCTAATCTTCGCATGACCCTTCAGTTTGGCCTTCACAAACTTGACCCTATCAAGATCCTCAATATCTTCATACTCAAAATATTCTTCTAATTCATTGATCTAGTTGATCAACTCCTCTAGGTTAAGATTTCCTAAAAATGTAGGAACCTCAATCTTAAGTCTTTTCCCAATCTTGGAAATGGTCTAAAAAAGTATTTCTTCCTCCTGGTTCAAAATTTTGCCTTCTCCTTCCTAATCAAAATTTCCTTCTTCTTTGGCTTCATCCTCACTTTCCTCTCTTATGAAAAGATTCATGCCTCTACAAATCTCTTCTTTCAATGTCCACACTTGTCTATGGAGGGCTCTAACCTCAAGTGACACACCTCCAACTCTTCTGCCACATTCCCTTCGTGGAGGCATTTTCACACTATCATTGGAACCCTAACCACGGTCCTGGTGAAAACTACCTCATAGTCAGTGATCTGTCTACACACTCAGGAACTTGGCTTTGATACCACTTGATGAAGGGTGCTCCCCTTAATACCACAAACACATAACAGAAATAAAGACACAACAACAATTTGCAAGAACAAAAAAATGGGCTTCTTATTATCTCGCCAAGTGTGGAATTACAAATTTCAGAATTACAATATGCAAAGCCACATGGGCATTTTCCTTACAATGTTTTGTAAGACAAAGCCTTGAATAACTACCCAGAACTCGCTAGAAAACACTACAGACCTTCCTTATATAGGCAATTTTCCACCACCCGAGAAGGTTCCAGAATTTTAGCCATTAAGGCCGACTGCCCTTAGAATTATTTTATTTTCATTTTTTTTTACATTAGGGTCGGCTCAATATAATCACAAATTTTATTTTTAGGTAGCCCAAGTTCTGGAGGCCATAACTTTTTAATCATAGCTCCATTTGGCTATTATAACCACTTTTCAGAAATGATAGAGCCTGATCTACATTGCTTGACTCATGCAAGCTCCAATCAAGTGGGGTTTGATCATGATTTGAAGCCTTTAAGGCCTTCAAAATTGAGCTCATAGATTTCATACCCAAGAACCTCAATAACTTCACCAATACATATGATCTGACAATAAAACTCAATTGGTAGACTGATATGACTGAGATGAACCTCCGTACCTGTGAAATTAACATTTTGAGCTTGTATGAACAACTTACTAAAAATAGTAAGTCTCCATAAATAATAACTCTGTAAAGATATCCCTTATTGAAAAGAAACCAGAAATGTGTTTTTTAGGTGATGCAAGATTGCCCTTACACCCAAGATGCACCTACATCATGAAGACTATTCATTCTCACTTTTCACCTTCTCAAAAATGATTGTGCTCTGATGGAATGTAAGGGGTTTGAATAACATCCCTAGACAAAAGGCTATTCTTGAATTGCTTTAGTTTCATTCTCCTGATGTAGTTTTTATCCAGGAGACTAAATTGTCTGTGGAAAGTATTTTGAATATGGATACTAAAGTTTGGGGCATGGGACATTATCAGTGCATAGGGGCCCAAGGTAATTTTGGTGGTTTGGCTTGTCTTTGAGACCCACATAAAGTTGTTCCTATGTGGTGGGCATCTAGTTGTCATTCTTTGTCTATAGCTTCTACAAGTTTGGAGGAAGGAGAAATCAACCTTTTCTCCAATGTTCATGCTCCTACTAATCTTCCTGGGAAGGTTAAACTCTGGTAGCATATCAGATTGGTTAGGTCTTTGGCCCCTTATCTTCCTTGGAATCTTGGAGGAGATTTCAATGCCATTGTTAGTTTGAGTGAGAAAAAGGGTGGTGTTGGTAGATTGGACCAAATTTCGAGCCTCCTATGGAATAATATAGATTTTCTAAGGTTAGTTGATATCAAACCACCCAATGGTATGTTTACTTGGAATAATTGAAGGTGGGGTGAAGATGCTATTTTGGAAAGACTTCATAGATTTCTTGTTTCTTGTTTTTGGGTGGGGAATAACTGAAACATAAATTCTGAAATTCTTAACTGGAGAGGCTTAGATCATTGGCCCATTAAACTTTCAAAATCACTAAAAATTCTTCTTTTAAATTCTAACTTACATGGCTTCGAGACTCTTCTCTTCATGTGCATGTTGTTGATTGGTGGACATGGGGAAAGCCAATTTTTGAGACAACAATGTTTTTTTTTAAGAGTCTCAAACTTGTGAAGTACAAGTTGAAGAGATGAGACATACAAGGCTTTGGGAATGTCTTCCATTCTAGGGTAGTGGTTCAGTCTTGCCTTGATAATGTCACTTGTAAGATTAAAGAGCATGGGTTAATTGAGGAGTATTGTCAATTAGAGGTTGAAGCTATCAAGGACCTAGAGGTGTGGGAACTTCGGGAAGAATTTTTTTGGAAACAAAAATCCTGTATTGACTGGCTATAGGAGGGAGGCAAGAACATATCTTTTTTCCGTAATTCCGTTAAAGATAGGAGACATAGTAACTTCATTTCCCCACTTAAGTCCTCTAATGGTCATACTTTATCTTCTTTCAACTCGATCTTTAGGGAGATTGTGCATTACTTTTTAAATCCATTTACTGAGGAAATCCCATAGCTTGTATGGAGGAGGATTTAATTCTAGATTGCATTCTTTCCTTGGTCACTAATGATATGAATGAATTTATCATGAAGCCCATTACATTGGAGGAGTTAGAGGGAATTGTCTTCCAAATGAAGAAAGGTCAAGCTCCTAGACCCGATGGCTTCCTTATGAGTTTTATCAAGAATTTTGTGACATTGTTAAGTTGGATCTCTTGGAGGTGGTTTTGGAGTCCCAAAGAAATAAGTAGATGTTGAAAGCTTTTCATGCTTCATTCTTGGCACTTATTCCAAAAAGAGAAGGGGTTGATTCTCTTAATCTCTTTAGACTGATTTCTCTTTGTAATGTTTTCTACAAAATCATTACAAAATTGATTGTAGAGAGACTCAAGCCTTGGATTTGATATTTTGGATGGGATTATGGTAGCTACTAAAGCTATTCATTCTATGCACTTGTCTAAAGAGAAAGCCATATTTATCAAGCTAGATGTGGCTAAGGTGTATGACAAAGTCAAGTGGTCCTTCTTGACGAAGATTTTAAAAGCCTTTGGATTTGGTTCAAAGTGGATTGAATGGGTTATGTTTTACATTACCCCTGTTTCTTTTTTTGTTCTCTTTGACAAAATGTCTTCTAAACTTTTTGGGGCTTCTTGTGGTCTTCGACAGGGGGATCCTCTCTCAACATATCTCTTTATTTTAATGGCTGGAGGCTTGGGAAGATTTATCAAGGCTAGAGTAGGACAAGAGTTGATTCAGGGCTAGAGTTGGAAAGGTAGAATTCCTTCTCACTCTCACTTACAATTTGTTGATGACACAACTTTGATGGCCCTTGCAAGAGTCAGTGAGGCATATAACTTTAGGCGGGCCTTGGACATTTATATGGCAGCTTCTAAGCAAAGAATTAATGAAGATAAGTCCTCCAATTTTTTTTTTAATACTCCTAAGCCTATACATATTAGAATTGCTATAATCTTGTGTTTTCAGATTGGGGTCTTGCCTTTTATATGTCTTGGTGTTCTTATTACAGTTGGTTCATTACCAAGAAGGTTTTGGCAAGAGGTTTTAGATAAGTTTCACAGAAAAGGTTTCCCATTGGACTTATAGGTGGCTATCTTCTATTGGGAGAGTTACTCTCTTGAAGTCTAGTATTCAAGCTCTTTTTATTTATAGATTCTTTGTATTCAAGATGCTCCATCTAATTTCATATAGGAATTTAACTCCATGTCTCGTCAATTCTTATGGGCTAGTAAATTTCTATCTAAGAAATGGAGTCTAGTTAAGTGGGAATCAATTTGCAAAATAAAGTATGAAGGGGGCCTTGGTCTTAGACAAACTAGATTAATGGGCCAAATCTTTGCTGCTAATCTGTATTGGAGGTGGTATTGTCATCAAGATCAGGACTGGGCTAGAATTATTACTACAAAGTACTTTGGTGGTGTTAAGAACAAGGATGCCCCTAGATACAATCTCGAGGGTAAAGGATCTATTATTTGGAGCACCCTTAAACGAGGGGCCAAGTTAATCAAGCATGAATTATTTTGGATCTACAATAAAGGTTATGAGGCTTTATTCTAGATGAATTTGTGGGATGGGTTCCCACCTCTTCTTTCTGTGTGACCTCATCTTCATTTATTGAGTAACATTTTTCTAGAGGCTGAATGGACTAAGGTGGAAGACTACCAAGCTTCCTGGTAGTTGGGACAAGTTGATGTTTTCAGATGGAAAGGCCACATGAATGGCCTCCAAGAGACTATGAGGAGGAACGTTAGGAGCTTCCAGTAATCCTTGTAGACAGGGTGTCCAACTCTTCAGAGGAAAGGGATAATCTTTCTTAGGGACCTAACCTGAAAGGTAAATCCTCTATTGCCACTAGATATAGGGAGCTAGTCAGGATGCTCTTTGGGGAAGCCCTTGTGCCTTGCTGGAAATAGGTTTGGAGTAATTCTTCCTGGCTCAAGTGCAACTTTTTTATATGGTTGGTGGTCCAGAATAAATGTCTCACTTGGGATAACTTATGCAAGCATGGTTTTTAAGGTCCTTCTATGTGTGTTCTTTGTATGGGCAATGATGAATTCTCTTCTCATATTTTCTTCTTGTGCCCCTACTCAAAAAAACTCTTGCATTGTTGGTGGGGGCTTTGGAATAGGCCTTGCTTTCATATTTCTACCTTTTTAGAATTTTGGGACCGATTGGGATATCCCCCTACTCATGCCCCTTGTTTGTATACAACGTAGAATATTGGTCTTGAGTTTATTCTTTGGAAAATTTGGTTGGAAAGGAACAAAAAGATTTTTCAAGACAAGAGAATGATGAACCATCAGGTTTGGATGTGAATTATCAACACTCTATAGGAAACCTTGTTAGCTAAGTGTGATATATCTAGTGGTGAGGGGCCCGAGGACCTGCCTATTATTCAAAGGTTAGGGTTGTAGGTCCCAATGGTCCCCATCTTATGTGGTTCACCATGACAGAAGTAAGGTTCTTAGAGATGGTTATTGGAAACCTCCTCCAAAGGAGGTCTTGAAGGTTAATACCGATGGCTCATCCAGAGGCAATCCTAAGCATGTTGGGATTGGAGGGGTTGGTAGAGATTCCTTAGGAGTGGCCCAATTCTTCTTTTTTAGACTATAAGGGCTTTTAGACTAACAATTTTATGGAAGCTTTGGCTATCCTTTATGCCTCAGAGTTATGTTGTGCATGCTATGGAATGGCAAAAGGTTATTTATGAACCTAATTCGCAAGTGGTTGTTGACGTGTTGAATAATGGTGTGACTGAGGATAAGAGTTGGCAATTAGTGGGGGTGGTCAACTAGAATATCAGGTTAAGTAAATATTTAGATTGTGTTACCTTTTGCCACATCCCTCAGGAACAAAACAAGATAGCAAATAAATTGGCTAAATGGACATCTGAACACATGGGAGTGTGAGATATTTAGGATTGGAGTCATTTGTCTAGGGAGTATTCTAGTTTGATGGAGGATCTTGTTATGGAGGATGCATGACTATTTGGGAGGTTTAGGTGATCACTAATTGATGTTTGGCCTTTGGGTCGATTATTTTATTGTTCCTGGTTATTTGTACTCTATCATTATTGATTCAATAAATTTTTACTCCTTTGTTGTAATTTTTTTTAGGTGTTTATAATATGTACCAAAATTAAATATTATCTACCATCTTTAAATCGTAGTTAAGGTTAAGGTTAAGGATAAGTTAAGGTTAGGGTTAGGGGTTGGTTAAAATAAAGGTTTATATTCTAAGATAAAGCTTATATTATGGTTATTATCACGACTCAATTTAAATTATAGTTAGTTTTATTTAAATATAAATTAATTATTACAATAAAGATATTGAAATAATACTTTTTAGTTTGAATTATTAAAAAAATATATTTTCCAAAAAAAAGGTACCATTATTTTAAATTTTGTAAATATATAATGTTTGCCTTTTTTCTATACAAATTTTTAATGTTTATTTTTATAATATTTAAATTATCTTTTTTTATAACTAAATAATAATTAGATTATTATTAGTTTTAAAAATTAATAATAATAATTACAATTCTATTGTAAGAAAGTTTGCCTATAATATATTCAATTTTTAATCATTTTGAACTTAATCTTAACTAAATCCTAACTCTAATCCCAAGTTTAACTTTAATGCTAACCTTTTTTTATCTAACTAAATCGTAATCCTAACCTTAAAAAATACATATAATAATTAAGATCTAATTCTATATTTAACTATAAAAACATAGCATAGTGAAGTTCCTGCCAAAATGTTAGAAGAGATAATTTGCTCTTTCTTAAGTAGAAAATACAAGATTAACAATTTCTTTAGTTTCACATTGTATTATTTTGATAAATACAAAGATTTTGTAGTGGGTTATCAGCTTGATAATTTCTCTGCTTCAGTTAAGACTTATGTGATGAATCCCTAAAATTTCTTGCCTAGCCTACAATACAATATCAAATGTAACAAGTGCCACGTAGTGGCCAAGTACTTGCCTAATTTAGTCATTAATTGTAATTCTAATATGAAATATAATTTTAATTTTAATTTTAATAAAATTACTATATCTTATTAATATAATTCTATTTAATATATAATTATAATAAGAAAATTGAGATTTCAATATAACTGGTATAAAATTTTAATCTCTAGTTTTAATAAATTTTCCTTATAAGAAATTATATCTAATTATTGTAATAAAAAAATTTGAGTAAGTTTAACACTTTAATTTATAGTGTCCAATAAATACATAAATTATTTCACTTTAATAACTTATTTACAATTATTGATAAACTAGCACTTGCACCAATGAGTGCAATGGTTAAGGCGATAGCAACATATGTTGTATGGTGATTGGCTGGTAGAGTTTTAAACAAAAATAAAATAAGTGAAATGTAAATATGTTACATAGAACATTATGAGTTTTAAACAAGAACAAAATAAATGAAATGTAAATATGTTACCAGAACATTATGATAGTAATACATAAACTGAATAAAAGATGATATATAAATTAGATTGTAAAACTTATCAATTTCTTAATAGGTATCTAAAAAGTTGTAAACCATAAACCAAATAAAATCAGATGATATATAAATTAGATTGTATTATTTGAATGCACGATTTTCATGTACAATAAATAACAAACGTGGTACATTTTAATTGGTTCACTCCAGTAATAAGAGCTCAAATGTATTAGCCAATCATATCATCAAAAAATAATTTTTACAAATTATAAACTTAGAAAATTAACATTTAAACTATAGAATATGTGTTATTTTTAACAAAATAAGAAAATACTAAATTATAATTGGTGCAAAGAATTGGTTTTAATCGCTACTTAATGGAAGAAATGTAAAAAGTGATGCAATAGTACTTGCTAGCCTATCAACAAGTACTAATAATAATATAGTTAAAAACTAATAGAAGATGATATAAAAATAAAATTAACTAAAATATAATACTATCATAATGATAATATCTATATATGTGTTTCTAAATGTATTTATAAAAATCAATAGTAGATGATATAAAAATAAAATTAATTAAAATATAGTACTATTATAATGATAATATAATAACAATTCTAAAATATATATGTGTTTGAAATAAAAGAATGTTTCCAAATAAATTTAAATAGTAATATTGTCCTTAATTTTTTTAAAAAAATCAATCACTACCCAAAAAAATAATAATATTGTTCACTATAGCAAAATGCTTCATTCAAATTAATCACTAGTTAAAAAGCAGGAACTAATAATCCTAACAATAATCAATTTCATACCCTCCATATATTAATTTACTTATATTTTATAATTTATAAGTACTAGTTTTGAAATGTTAATAAAATGAATAATATAACAACCTTATATTATAAATATAGTAAAAAATAATAAAAATAAAGCATCACTAAACTTCACCTAAAATTCAAAAGGTTCCCTTCTAATGATGCTATTTGAATTAAAATCTTGCAGGAGGACGTTTCTTTAAGCCCCTGTCCGCATGCGAGTGTTAAAAATAGAGAACTTAAAATAGGTACCCTAGTTTGAAAGATAAGGTTCTATTTGCTTGTCTGATTTTTCAGCACAGGACCTATCAATCCACACTGTAAATCCTAAGGCCGGCTGCACGAGAGTGCTTTTTGAGCACATGGAATTGAATGTAAGTAGAGGCGGGCGAGAGACGTAGGCAAAGACAATGGAGCATATGCAGGTCGGGTTTCCCAGAGCTGCAGGCGTGAAATGGGTCAAAGAATGGTACTTTAGCTTCATATCTGCTTCTTTACGCTTAATTCACAGTTATGTGTTGTTCATATACATCTGTATCATGATATCGTTTAGGACGCCGTACATTGTATGGTTATGGTCGGATATAGTGTTTCATTCATTTGATTTAATTGTTTTCTATTTAGGTTTTTCTCTGTTGGCCCTTCTCTGGATGACTTTCTTTTTCCTCAATAACTTTTTCTGTTATCCTATTGTTAAGTCGATTGAGGATTTTGGTCCCTTTGTTTGTTGGATTAGGATTCGTTGACCTGGCAAAAACAGCAAGAAACATTTCCGTATCGAAAGGCTCATGTTTTAGGAAAATATTTGTACTGGCTGTGTAGGGAATTGGTGAAATGGAATTTAATCTACTATTTTGCAATTCAGTTTGTTTCAAATGTTAAAATAAAAGAGCAACTAAAAGGAATTTGAAAACAGAATTAGAGATTGGAAAAACAACACACAAGTGGTTCATCAAAATGGCTACATCTACTCTTCAAGTAGGGCAATATCTTTATTCTCTTTTCATATACATGATGCATCCAATCTGCACTTATATAATTGTTTAGCTCTTCGAATATGAACAGAAGACAACAAAATGAACAGACAGAGGAATTGAATGGTCAAATGACCTGTTGGACTACACATTTTCAACGATCTCTCACTTGAACTCCAATGCATAGTGCTACTAACAATTAATATCCTCTGCATTTCTATTCTCAATGTTACATTTTAATCAAACCTGGAGAAGCTCTGCAACTTAAGCCTCTCCAAATTCTGCTAAAAAACGCTTTTTATAAGTCTTCTCAAGTTAAATTGGACTCAATAAACTTACTCTAATAGCAACTCCATAAACAATCAGATCGCTCCTTACCTTATTCACAAACATTTTAATATCCAAAAAATTAATAAACTCAAGACCCCTGGGCCTCTGTCAAATGTGATCATAGATCACAACAACATCTGTAACGTTTCCACAATGTCCAATTCCCTTTTTTAGATCTTCAGAGAAATTGTTGGTTGCCTTTACAAGCTCTACTTCTGAGAAATAGCATATTTCCTCCACCCTCTGTTTGAGGAGATGTATTCCTGCAGAAGAAGCCCTTTGTTTTGTAGAAAGTACCTTCTTCCTAGTCGCACCTATTTCCTTTTCTTCACTATCCAAAATATGGCTCTTGCAATCAGTGGTCCTCCTACCAAGGACACAAACATTCCTATAAGCAGGTGGGCGAGTATGCTATCATTGGTGCAACTAGTCTTACCATTGTCTTTTCCCTTTAAGCAAAAGCAAGTATAAGAACCATTCATGTTCTCACAGCTTCCCACCAGTGGTAGAATGCACTTTTTTTGTAAAATATAACATTCATTTGTATCAGTGCACTGGATGCTTTCCTAGTAACAATTGCCCTTGTACCCCTCGTCACATCTGCGCACCTTGTAATTGGGCATCATGGTAACATCAAGGCAATGGGCATTCCTTGAGCAGGTAAGATTACCCATTCTTTTTGCAGAGGGACAAGTATCAGCCCCAAAACCCGAATCGATCTTGAGATCTTAAGTGCCTGCCCCAAGTCTTCCTATATCAAGAACCTGTATCTTGAAGGTTGTGGGGCTGAGTATGGTCGCAAACACACATTCTGCAAACAATGCCTGCCCAGAAATATCAACACTTCTCCAACTCTCTATCAAGGCGATTTGGCGGCAACCAAACCCATTATAGTACTTTGGCTGGTAGATTTTCAAAAAGGAAGCCGTGCACATTCCTCCAACCCTTGATTGAAGTGCAGTAGGAAAGAAGGATCCATTGCTGTAAGAGCCAATGGAGGCAAACACATTGGATCCCAAAATTGTGAAGTATCCCCCAACAATACAATCTTGTGGATTAATGAGGAGACAACAAGGGTGCGATAGGGTATAACCTCAGAGTTTCATTTACCACACACTGCACATACTCCATGCTTGCCACATCATTTTCATTCACTATCCTTTCTCCGCTCTCCATCGATTCAATTTGCTCATCATCATGAGAATAATCAATCTTAGGCATCAATTTCACATCAACTTCCTCGGAATCCGCCCTTTTTTGCAAATTTCTTAACCCTCATGCTCTTATACTCCACAACTCTCTTTGCAGCTTGTATAGCCATTGAAGCAGCCTACTCTGTAGCTCTTTTTGCTGCAGCCTTTTGTCGTTGCCACCCATGATTGTGACATGGAAATTTCTGTCCAATGTCGAGGAATGGTCCATGTGGAAGACCTCCAATGTGATGCTGAAATGGAAGGAACATATTAACTGGCCCCTGTCCCTGACCATGAGAATTCCATTTACCGACACCTTCGTCACCAATAACACCAGTGGTTGCAATGGTATTAGCCCCGCTTTGCTCCATCCTAGACTTCTTATCAAGGACTATCACTTCTCTTGCCTTCTGCTGCAGAACAACTCCTACTCCAGGGTGAATCTCTACTATATACGAGGTGCCTAAATTGTTGGCCTGAGCAATTACCAAGGCCCCTTTTTTTACTTTCCATTTGTTAGATTCAAAAGTGATTTCACACCCTTGAGAACCCAATTGTTCATCTGAAGTCAAATTCTGTTTCAGCTGAGGAACATATCTAATATCCGGTAGCAGCCAACTATTTCCGTTTGTTAGTTTTAAAAAATATCCCCTTTGCCAATAACATCATAAGATTTATTATTTCCATGAAAAAACTTACCGAAGTCATTGATTTGCAATTTTTTGAAGAACCCTTTGCACAGAGTGACATGAAATGATGCTCCTGAATCAAGCACCCAAACATCGGTTGTAATTTCTTCTGAGTTTAGAATAAGAACTCCTGCATCTTCTTCGTATGTTGGATTAGCTTCATCATCTTTTGACCGATTTTCAGCTTTCTTATAAGACCGACAATTCTTTTTGATGTGGCCTTGCTTGCCACAATATTGACAACCGGTCTCTCTACTTGGACTCTTATCCCTTTCTTTTGATCTTCCCTTGTTTATTACATTCAAAACGCGCCCCAATGTTGGAGTCTCACTCGTGCTCTTGCTTTGCATTTCCTTGCTTAGGATTACACTAACAACATAATCAAATTTCGATGTATTTGAACTAGAAACAAAGTTACTAACTGCCATAACCAAGCTATTCCACCTTTTTGGAAAAGAACACAAAATTGCAATAGCCCTAACCTCTTCATCAAAATTAACATTTAGGGAAGATGACTCATTGGTAACTGTATTAAATTCATTTAAATGGTTTGCTAGAGAACTACCTTTAACCATTTTTATATTAAACAGCTGCTTCAATAGAAATACCATAATTGACGCTGAGGGCTTTTCATACAACTTACCCAACACACTCATCAAATTGGTAGTTGTGGTTGCCTTGGATGTGTTAAAGTTTTAAATGCTACAGAAGGGGATAAGCAAAACGGGGTGGTTCCCAGTGCTTTTCTATCCAAAGTATCCCAATTTTCATCCAACATAGCTGCTGGTTTCTTCATTTTATCATGTAACAATTGCCACAAATCTTTCTGACATAAATAATCCTCCATCTGCATCTTCGATAACTGATAGTTACTACCATTGAACTTTTCGACCTTTCCTTCTTTAGCTGACATTTGCTTCCTCTCAAACTTGAATCCTTCCTGCCACCTGATTGAACATCACAGCTCTGATATGAATTGTTAAAATAAAAGAGCAAGTAAAAGGAAATTGAAAACAAAATTAGAGATTCGAAAAACAACACCCAAAACACCAGGTTTATAGTGGCTCACCAAAATGGCTACATCCACTCTTCAAGCAGAGCAATATCTTATTCACTTCGTAGACACAAGATACATCCAATCTGCACTCATACTTATACAAAGACAACAAAGAAATGAACAGACAGAGGAATTGAATGGTCACATGACTGTTGGACTTCACATTTTCAACATCAAAATGATTTTCTAGAATGTTAAAATAAAAAGAAAATGATTTCTTCTATTCGAAGATTTGCTTGGAGTTGTAAATATGATTTTCGAATTTTTTTTCTATGATGTCTTTGGTTCCACTGTGAAGGAACAGTAACAGTGTCCAATAAAAAAAAAGGTTCCAGTTTACATCGCAAGAATCTGACAAACTATTTCACTTGCATAGAATAGCAAAATTTCAAGCTATAAGAGTAAATAATTGCATTCCTTTTACTATCCCAAAGGAAAAAGGAGGACCAAAATAAATATTAAAAAGGATTATGGAGGAATCATGCAATAAACAAGTGAGAAGATTAATTATCCAAAATTGCACAGGAAAATTGAAACAACAGATACAATTAACTGCCAATCATAAATTAAAAGTAAGATGCAGAGAATTTGACAACTGTTCACCAAAAGAATGAATTATAGAGGAAATTGACCTTTGTATTTAATCTTCTTCAATCTAGCTCTTTACAAATTCTCCTCTCCTTTTTACATGCGCAGGTCCATATATTTAATTATGTTTTAGGTCAAAACTTTCCATGAAGATGAAGCAAAATAGTTCGTCAAATGGCAAATGCTCTTCTCATCCTTTAAAAAAGGACAAAGTTTTAATGGGTAACTGAATAGGCAAGAGCGCTTATTGCAGGTTTGTATTGCTTTTCTCTTTTTCTAGCTGGTTCAGTTCTGTCACCCCTTGCAAATTTTTAAGAGGGCATTAATGTTAAGTGCAATGTACTCTTCCCTATACTATCTGTCATGCCCACACTACGGAAGTGACATCTATCATAAACCAAGGGCTGATTACAAACAGCAAAGGTAAGCGATCAGCTTTGAAGGATGAAATGACAGTGATCATTACCAGCAGCGACATCACAAAATTCTCTTCATAAATACCACCAAATAATCAATAATGTTCTGAACCAAGGAACGAATACAAGGGATGACACAGTCAGCATCGATTACCTTTCAAGCATCAATTTTAATATGTTAACAACATGTGATTAAGATCATAATGACTCCAGCGATCCAATATGTGATAACAGCGATTTAAATTAGTTACGGATAAAAGAACCTTGGAGAGACACAACTCTTGCAAATAAGGTGACCACTACAAAAGACATGCCCCTCCAAAGGATACTTAAGGAGGAACCGCGATGTAAGGAAGGAGGCAATCAAGAAACACACAACACAATCACATCAAAGAAGACATTCAGCAGATCAAAGAAAAAGTAATTCTGATAAGGAAGTAAACAGATGCATTAGCAGATACAATCACATCGGAGAAGGTCAATTAGAAAGATTGAACAATCAGTAGATAATATAGTGAATGTAAGACCGAGTTCCTGTTTAGAAAGCTTGAATATGCTAAAAGGTCAGAATCTGTTCTTGCTTTGAAGTTCATTGAAATTATATTTTGATAGTTAAAAAAAATCTTGCTACTATGGATGCTAAATACTTTCGATGAGTTAAAAGGGATAATTGCAATCACAACTTTATTCAAAACAACTGCAGAAACTCTCATATTCACCTTTAGGCTTTATGGCAATTGTTTGTTTTAATGCTTGTGAACTGAAGTAAGAAGAAAGTTGCAATAAATTTGGTAAAAATAGGGGTGGCATACTACAGCAGACCAAGAATAAGTATAAAAATTGTGAATGAAACTTTGGCATACTAAGTGAAGTTTAGACTAATAAACGTAAAAACTGTGGCAATGATTGTATTAAAAATTGGAATGGTGGAAATTGCGAATGAAACTTTGGCATACTAAGTGAAGTTTAATCTAATAAACATAAAAAACATTGCAATGATTGCATTAACAATTAGAATGGTGGGTGGAGGTTTGGGGTCAAGGGGTGGCATCCCTTGTGGTGGCTTGGGGCAGAGCCCCCAATAAGGTCAAGGGGTGGCACTCCTTGCGGGGGGGTCTTGTGGTAGAGACTATAACAGGTTTGAGCGGTATCTCCTGCCAACAAACACAAATAAGGCCTCCAAAACCTCACTAACCTTCATTACAAATGCCATTTTCACAAAATTTTCGCCATTTTTTGTTTAGGGTTGGAGCTTCTAATTGGGGACTACAAGAGACTATTGAAGGCCCTTGAGATGGCGAGGGGACTATTGGAAGTCCTCGGGACATCCATCCCCAACGTCTCGGTGGCATCCCAACAACAGTGGCGGTGCAATGGGGGGATGTTTCCCGAAGTCCTGGCATCCCAAAATGTGGGGATTTTTTTTTTTGGGGGGGGGGTATCCGTCCTAGTGATTCAATGGTTTTATATACACTTCAATGTTTTAATATTATAAAATGATGTTATGTCCCCATGTTGGATGTCTAAGAAAATAGAAAATGGGGACTTAAGTTGTTTTAAATTGTTAAAGGGGTCTTTTTGAGAGAATGAAATAATTTGAAATTTGAAATTGTCCTATTTTCCTCCAACTCTACATAAAGGTTTTGTTTGTCTCTCATTTTCATAATTTAGAGTTGCACTCATATAGAGACAGTTTTGGAGGTAACTTCGTGTTCTTCTAGGATTTTTTTGAGGACACAAACCCTTGTCAATCTACACTAGTTTTGATGGTGAAAGATACATTCTAGCTGGTCTGGTGTTTTCGTCTAGGAAACACACTGATTTAGTGAAGTTTTGGATTTAGGGTTTCAGAAAATTGAGAATCTTCATGGTGTTTTGATTGCAGATTGGAGTCATTTTGGGGCAATTTTTGCAGTGTTTGGTAGCATCACTTTGGTGATCATTAGCCTTACACTTTCTGTAGAGGTCAGAAAACTATTTTTTCTATACCAAAGCTGAAGGGTTTGGAGATTTTTTTGTGGGTTTTGGTTTTGAATCAAAAGTTTCCAAGTAATTGGGTGGCCATTTTCCAAGTGTTTTCGGACTCTTTGTGCAAGGTATGATTATTCTATGAAGGTCGAAATCTGTAGCTGGCCATACGTGTCTGCTGTGAGATGGGTGTGAGGGTTATGGTGACAAGCACTGTGGTTTTAGGTATTTTCTGTCCTTTTTTGACGCCAAGTGATAATATGAGTGCTACAGCTCTGTAGAGGTGGGAAGATGATGTTTGGGTGAGTTTATGCCTCTTTTTAGACCTGCCGCCCTGATTCGGGAGTCAATGACAGAGTTGAATATCTTGCTGGAAGTGTATCAGATCTGTCTAAGACTCTAAATACTTCCCTCTACCATTTTTTGGTGATACATAATGATGCAGAAGTCCTCTAACCTACTGGCAATCTTTGATGGGAGGTTGCAGAGGCGTTTGAAGTTTGAAACAAGGTGTTTGTAGCTGTTTGCAGACTGTATTGAAAGCTATTCAGATCTGTCCACTTGTAGTCATCTCTTTCCAGCCCTTTGGGGTTTTCCTTTGACATCTTGGTTGAGGTATTTTAAGTTTTAATTCCTTCAAACTGTCCATATCATGTAACGCAAACATCTTCTGTATGTATATGCCTCAATGGACTTATATTAAGTTTAACAGCCAATGTATGTTGAACAATGATCTATCAGGTTTATGACAGCAGTATATTATCGATTTCAAGTTCATGATATAAAGTATTATTGTCACAAAATTTCAAAAAACAAAATAAAAATTAGGGGGTGTCTTTACACTTTAGCTCAGCAAAATCGAGAGCCAAATTGGCTCCACAACCAACAGATAAAAAACCAATCTCCCTCTGATCAACAGATGAAAAACACTGACAATCAAGCGCTGCCTACAGTTCACACCAAATTGAAGTTGTAGAAAGGAGGAAAATTGAATCATTCAAGAGATGATGATTTCCATCCTAAAACGCACGAACGTAGATAGGTGCTACTTGGAAAAAATAATGAATACATCAGTGCATTTATTCAGTTGAGCACCAATAAAAGTGTTGAACAATGTTACCTCAGTGGACATGGTTAGGAATCTATTGGGAAATATGTTAGACTATTTGGAAGTACTATCTATATCTACTTTCTAAAAAGGAAGTGGATAAAAAAAAAAGTGAAGCATATCTTTCTTGCGTATCGTAGAAAATCTAAAGCCTATTGGCTGATTGATCCTACAATATTCAGATATAGATCTAGAAAGCTATGCACCCCAAGCATGAAAGTTTAGTGAGAAAAGCATGGGTCACACTTAATATTGGAAAGGAGTTGGTAGTGACAAAGAATTGTGTAATGTCCCCTGATAGGTTAGACATAATTATTACATATTTAATTCAAACTTTTACATTGTATGTCCTAAGATACAATAATTCAATTAAGGTATTCATAAACAGGAATTATTAATTCATTTAATTATAATAAATTATCTATTTGCAACATTGATTTCCGCATATCCAATCATATTACTATTCAGCTTAATGATGGAAGGTGTAGGTGTTATCCAAGTTGCCTAGATACCAACTGCAATGGATTCCCTCAAAGTTTACAGTCAAGTCTGTATCCCATCTTGGGTCTTGCCCTCAAGGCTTGGGACAGATATCCATTGCTTGGATTTATACAAGCCCCTCCTTGGAAACATCACAACCTTCCCTTCTTAAAGCTAAATGGTAGGTAGGATTGAATATGGCTTCTGTATATAACTATAGTATTCATTTGCTTATCTTAACTATGCTCATCTATCATTTAATAAGAATTGCCAAGCTCGTATACATACCTGGTACAGGAACGTATATGTGCAGCAGTTTATACCCTATCCTTTAACTTGACAGTATTCAGATAAAGAATGATTGTTCTGAATTTTATACGAGTATTGTACTATTTTCCACCGTGAGCTATAAGTTGATTCTTAGGTCAATACCCAACATATCTAATGCTTCCATATGATACTCTTAATATTCTATGATTACCTCTATTTATTGATCACTATTGGATTTGTCTGATAATCACAGACGCTGGTCTTAATATCAATTATATTCAATAGTCTTTCCTTTTATCCCATGGCGATTTATTAAATCCAATTTGATATTATTAGTATGAGATCACTGCAACTATTAGTGTAGGCATCGGGTTGGTATCCTTATCATGATGCCTAACGATCACTTATTTCTTCTGTACTTTCTTTGTACATCCATTACCATCTATTTGCTGTCCCCAGCTACTCTTCCTTGCCGATAACGAATATGGATTTATACAAACTAATAGCAGAACGACTGTGTCTCAGTCTTAAAATGCTTTCTTTCTATTTTCCCTTCGCGTCTTTCTTCATCTGCTTGCTGCCGTTTTATATCCCTACCATACATGGGATGTGCCTCTTGATTGCGTCTCCCGAGTGAACTGACGGCTTAACAAATTAGAGTTTATTTGTCATATTATCTTCCACGTAATCTGCCAACATGGATTTGAGTTTAGACTTGCGTAAGATGAATTATTGGCATGTTTCGATCTTTGTTTTGCTTGTAGCATTGATGGCATGGTTCGATCTTTGTCCGCGAGCTATATTCATTATTTATTAATTAATAATGTCTGTTATTAGTTAATAAATATTAATTTTATTAATTAATAATTATCTGTTCAATGATTTATATATGTTTGATACATGAATTCATTATTTATTTATTAATAATTATTTATCTATCATTTAATAATTATTTATTTAATAATAACATTGGTGTTTGATCAATATATATTAAATAATATATTTTTTTTATTAGTTAATCAATTTATTTATTAAATACTTATTACAGAAGGGGGATATTACAAATTGATAGCTTAGTGTTAGAGCAGCCTCTCATGCACATGGGAGGGTCTAGGTTCAAGTCTTGGCTGGTGCATGCAAAATGGCATGGTATTAGAGCCTGCAAGCTAGGAGCTCCAAGTTCCAAAGTGTCCCTTGAGAGGGGCTATTGAAGGAGAATGAGCCACACTCTGGATTGAAAAGGAACCGGTAATTACAAAGACTTGGTAGTTAAGTGGTAGAGCATCCTAGTGTGCAAATGGGAGTTCCTAGGTTTGAGTCCTAGCTGGTCCATGCAAAATGTTGTACTAGCCCCAATATTAAATCTTCTTAAGTTAGATATCAAACAAATAATAGATATTTTACTTTAAAACTTTTCAAGTCCTTTTAGTTTGTTTAAGCTATATTTTATATTTTTTTTTTCCAAATTCAAACATTAATTTTATATATTGTTGAAATAGGTTTTCCCCCATCATCCTCAAAATCTGTTTTTTTTTAATCCCTGAATTTTGAATTATGTTTGGCTCAGCAGCATCAATTTAATGGTTTTTGCATCTGTTATGTTACAAACTAAGCAAATTGATTGCTTTAGATTGCAAATGATCTTAACTTTTGTTTGCTGTGCTTCTTACGGTGGATTCACTATTGTTTGAATGGTTTTTGCATCTGTTATGTTACAAACTAAGCAAATTGATTGCTTTAGATTGCAAATGATTTTAACTTTTGTTTGCTGTGCTTCTTACAGTGGATTCACTATTGTTTGAATATTGTTGTGACATACTATATTTAAGAAGTTTTTTTTTTATAAGCACACCAATCAAGGTAATGGTTTTTTGTGGTTTTAGTCAATCAATAAAAATATGCAGTGACCCAGAAATCGATAAAGAAAACATGAAACTTTACAGAAATGTCAAACACATTAATGAAAAGTTCTAATATTTTAGCTCTCATGCGTACATGTGTTTATATTTATATTACTTGTTTCTGCAGATGCAACCAACATTTTACTCCCTGAATTATATTTTTCAAGTGGCTAACAATTTCTTGCTTTTTATATCCAGGGTTCCTCAGGAGACTATCTTAAACAATGGGAAGTGTTATATTTTGAAATGGGTTAGCGGTTAGTGTAAGCTTCCCTTAGTTACTTATTTCGTCTAAAAGGATTTTTGAAACTCTTTTGAATCTAATTTGGTTTATTTATTTATCTTTTAATATTTGTTCACATTCTGTTTAGCTGCAATATTTCATTTCTTGAAAGGTTTATCATTAGATTAACCTCATGATATCTATAGAATCATTAATTAATGAATTATGTAGTTCAATAAATTCTGGGGATTTTAAAATACTATTAGTCAGACTTATGATATAGAATCCTCTATATCATAGTAATTTTGATATCTTATTGCTTTTGTTAATCAAAAGGAAAACTCGCAAACACAGATCTTATGCTTAGTCAATGACAGAAAATAAAATCTACTATGGTCAGAATTGCAAGGAGACTGAATGATTGCCAACAGAGTTGTTATGGATGTACTATAAAATTTAAAATGCATGGAAAACATGTAACATAAATGAGACCACAACAACAAATAATCACATGAACACCATAGTTACTATATAGAAATCTAGTGTAGAAAATTCATAACATGGGAATTGTTACTATTAGACTATTTTTAGTATCCTAGATTCTTGCTATTTTTAGCTCGTTATTTTAGAATCTTAGTTAATAGTCATTTAGGCTCTATTTTTGAATTGTCTTAATCCGTTCTATTTTTAGATGTCATCTTTATTTAGACGACTTTACTTTTTTGTTAACACTTTTTATAGCATTTGTAAACTCTATATATTTGGTGAATTTGGTAATACAAATTAATTCAGTTTTTAGAGTTTTATGGTATCAAAGCAGGATCCGGTCTGGGTATGACTCCCTCACGGGGAGGCCCAGGATTATGAAATTTTTAAAAACAAAATCATTGAAGGTTTTTCATTTCTGCAAATCACGTTTGCATAATTGAGGGCAAATTCGTGAAGCAAGTTTGGTTGTGGTAAGCCCGTCTAGGGTTTCTCAACTTTTCACAACCTTTTTGCTTCGGTTTTCTTTTGCTCAGCTCAAGTCAAGGAAAGATCATGAGCCAACATATTTTACTAGTTCGTAGATTCTGTGTGTTTTGCGGCTAAATATTGCAGCTAAAAATCACACAAGAAAATGTAGTTAAAATTCACATTTTTTCTCTAGTTTGCAAATACATTTTTTTTTGGCTTTAAAAATCATTATTTTTTCTTTGAAATCTGCCATTTTTGTGCATCTCAAAATTTGCATCGAGGGTTTTTTGCCATTTTTTGGCTTTTTGCAAACATGATTTTTTATGCTTCACAAACTTGTGCTTCTCAGCTGGATTTTTCACAGTTGTAACCTGCACACCTGCAGCTTTTTGAGTGTTGTTCATGGGTAGTTTTGCGTTTGTTATGTCCCGTTTTTTGTTCGAATGGTTTTTTTGCCACGGTGGGCCAAGTTCGAAGTGCAGTTTTTAGGCGAAGCTTGCGCCATATTCATCTGCAAGTGCGATTCTTTGATGTTTTCCTGCAACGTCGGGAAGCTCAATCCAAGGGTTTCATGTTTCTTGGTCTACTTTCAACGTTTTTCCATGTGTTTCTACAATCCGTGACAATTGTGGTGGTAGTTTTCAAGGCGCTGTTTGTGGTCACTCTTTTCAATCTAGGGTTTTGTGTGACGGGATTTAGGAAAATTGTGGTTTTTTCCTCTTTCCCTAGGGTCTCGTGGTTGTTCATAACTTCATGGGTGTTTGTGCCTTCTGTGCTTAAGGATATTTTGGGTTTTTTAATTTTTTCCCTTAAAAAATAGTTTTGGTTTTTTAATTTTTCCCATAAAAAAATTAAGGGTTTTAATAAATTTTCCTCTAAAATTATCTGGAGGGTTTTAACAATTTTGTCCCTTGAAAAAAAACATTAATTTGGGTTTTCAATAATTTTTTATCCTTGAAAAATTTATGGGATTTTCATAAATTTTTTCCTTAAATTTTTTTGGGAGGGTTTATAAATTTTTCCTCAAAAATTAAGGGTTTGCTCTCAAAAGACTTTTGGGAGGGCTCTTTGGTTTCTGTTGGGTTTTGCTGTTTTTCCTCAAAAACAATGTTTTGTATGCTAATCCGTGTCTTGTATTCCATGCTAGTTATCTATTTGGTTTTTTTAATTTGATTTTTCTCCTTATAAATTGTTTCTGGGATCTGTAATTCATGAAGTTGTTTGTTAGCGTGGGATTCTGTTTTAGGTTTTTTACCCTTTTTTTCCCAAAAAAGATGCTTTGGAAACTTTCAGTTTTAGGGTTGTCATTTTTTTTCACAAAAATTGTGGCTTCTTGTAGTCTGTTTTGAGTCATAATGCTCATCCGCAAAAGTTCTTGGCAAATCATGGTATCTTGCAGTCTGTTTTGGGGCATCCTATTCATCTACAACAGTTTGGAGGGTTTGCTGATTTTTCCTCAAAATTGTGGCAGCTGTTCTCGGTGTGTGTCTCTAGCTACAGGGAGGGACAACTTTGTTATTGAACATTAGGTTGGACATTTTGTGATGATTTCTGGTTAGAAATTTTGCAGGTTCTGGGAGGGTTAGTGAAAAACTCATCTTAGTGGCAAAGTCGGTGGCAGGCTCTTGTCTCTTGTTGCAGAGCATTCTGAAGAAGGGGGCAGCAAATGTTAAACTAAACAAGTGGCAAGAAATTAAACTAGTACCTTTTTTTTCTCTTATGTGGAATTTTGGAAACAAAATTAGAGGAAACAAGTGGTCTGCAATTTTCTCTGGGAATTTTGGAAAATATAATATATGCAAGTTTGAAACATTCAAATTTGAATCATTTGAAAACCGAAACATATGAAGTGAAAGGTGAAATAATAAACATTAAGCATTCAGACCATACTTGAAATCAGGAATTGAGGTTAAGTGCATACTACAGATGCCAAAATGAAATATTAAAATGCAGTATCACTAGGCTTACTCAGTTTTGACCAAACTGTTAAATTCGAATACAACTCCAAAATAGAAAAATGGCAATGCCCTGTCACTTATCAGTATTGGTAACTAGAATCCTCATTTTGATTAGCGTTTCTTGGGTATCAGTCCTCATTATGATCACTATCACTCTTTGATGATAAGCCATGCAGCTCATCTAGAGGAACACCAGCCAATACCACATAGCTATTGCCCTCATCAACCTATGAAGGCTCCATAGGATCACCGTTCCATTGCTTTGCAGGAGTCACTTTTCACTAAGGTGGCTTGTGATCCACGAGATGTAAGGCTCTATGTACAACTACTAGCTTCCTAGGTGCATGAGAGGTAAGCCTGTTCCTTTTGATACAGTGTATGAAGCTATAAGTAGACTAGTTCCTCTAAGCAGTAGAGGAAGTAGAGATTTTTAATAGGAGGTGAGTGGCAAGCACGGGCAGGGATGGAGAAGCATTGCCACATGGTAGTTGCCACCATCTGCTAGAGTCCATCTGGTTAAGCATATGCCTATCCTCTCTATCTGACTAATAGGAGGCACTAAGATCAGAAAAGTTGATCCACTATTCCCCCAATATCCTAGTCAGGCATCATTAGAATACTTTTTTTAATGCCTTCATGATCCCTTCTTCACCTCATCAGTATCAATTGCAGCGACTGTTTCATGCCTGAAAATATACCACTTTGGGTCATTGAAATATGCTGCCATGTCTGTATGAGAGTTTTATCTATTCCCACCATGCTAAACAATTTGAAGAAGATTTTCATAATAGAATTTAAGTAGGGTTATTAGCATGAGTTGTTGCTATAATCTCACCAAGGATGCTGCTGAAGGTCTCATTGTTGATCTTTGTGTACCTCTCTTCTCTCTCCTCTCTTCCTCTCTCCCTCTTCTTTTTATTGTCTGCTAGATCTGCAACATATCATCTTATGTTCTTTTTCCTCTCTGGCATCCTGATGATGGATCATGTAGTATGATCCGAAATGTTGATGACAAAAATATTCTACACAATCGAATCCAGAAACTGATACAAAACATTAGTATGGATTGTGGAAATCTAATAGATTTGAAATATCTACAAGTTTAGGAGAGGATATTTCATCATAGTAAATCACTCTCATGGTAGGGGAAACAATTGAAATGATATATCTGATTTGATCCCAAAAGTGATCAACAGCCACCAAACTTCACACTACTTTCCCTATTGGTCCTTGATGCTTTCCATGTGCTTTGTTCCCTATGTATTGCATTGTTTTTTGAACCTCAATCATCCTCAATGGATGAAGTAATTGATATAGCATGTCTCTATAGGTTTAAGGAATTCCTTGCTCAAAAAAGTATGATGCCAATGATGTTTGGTGGTTGCAAAGAAACTTAGAAATATAATCACAACACCAGCATTAGACATTTTTTGTTTGATCTAGTCTAACTTATCAATGTCTTACAATGTGTTATTCAATGCTTGAACATAGGGGATTTAAAAAATGTGACTGTAGGTAGCCTAGACTAGTATACCCATTGACTTGCAAACTGAAGTTGCATTTGTGACCACCTGGTAAAAGTGAAAAATTAAGAAATAGAATAATATTTATAAAATTAGGAGTATAAAAATAAAAATTAGTTTGAAAATTATAACTAAAATCTAAACACATGTAAGCAATGAATGAAAATATCTCAACAAATGACAAACTTTAAACGTTAAAGAAAAAGAAGTTCAAAATGTTTAAGTTTTAACCAAAAATCAGCATCTTTAGGCTTTTTCAAAGAATCAATAACTCTTTCAAAATAGGGATCAACTTGTTATGCAATGATGAACATTGATGAGTGGTGTGTGTTTAGTAACCATCCACTCATCCATGATGATTGAGCACCCTGTCTTCATCCATTTCTCATCTCTTCATCAGCAAATTGATCCTCAAATAATTTTTGCGTAGGAAAGTGGTCCTAAGCTTGAACTCTTTTGGAGGTTTATGTAAGGTTCCTGCAATTTCTTTCTTCCAAAATGCCTTCCAATAATAAGGTATCCAACAACATGGAATGAGATGCAATCGACAAACAATAATTTGCTAGTGGCTTCATTGCCCTCTAAAAAAAATATGGCGAGTTCCTAGTGAGGAGTTAATTGTGAAGCCCTAATCATAAGCTAGGAGTAAATTAAATCCTTTTAGATTCAAATTAATTAGTGTAATTTGAAGTTAAACTAACACATACTAGAGCCGGAATTGACAATAAGACAATGGACTCAACTTGGAATTACAAACATAAAAATGAAAATACAAACTAGGACTAAATTATGAAATTCAACTTTGCAAGAGCCAAAATGGTGACTAGTGCACCCGATGGACTGAAAGTGTGTGAAGTTGGATTATTGGAAATGATGTTAGGAATTTAAAAGAGAATTTGGGAGCTCTGGGACATGTCATTTGACAAAGTGGCAAGGATAGCCATGCCTAGTGGGTAGGTGTCATAAGGGGGTGTTGGTGGTTCAGTGATAGAATGCTACAAGATCAGATTGATATATTCTTTAGGTTACTTGTGATTTGGGATTTACGGTGACCTGTCCAGAACTCGTGCATACACAGGCTAAACTAGGATGGACATAAATGCACAAGGTGTGAATAAGGCACAAACAAGGCTCAAAGCACATACTAAAATAAGTATGCTGAAGTAAACGTTATAGTAAAGCATATGTATAATAACAAAATATAGTGGATACATTACAAAAGGAGAGGTACTAATATTCTATTTTGTATTTTGATCTTCATTCAAGTACATATGTTCTTGGTCCTCCAATACATCCAAAGAGTGGTCAATTTTTCCGTTAAAAGCAATGCTGAACAACATATAAACATATGAAATGGCAACACATCATAATACACTAAACATGGAACATTAAAGGGGATGTCTTCTATATTTGGCACGTGCTGAAAATGAGTCACTACCCACTCCTTTAGAATGCCTTGACCGCCATAGGCGTGCTTTTCAATTCATTGAAAAGCTTCAAGTTAAATCTAGAAAGCTCTACATTCACATCCTTTGCATCAACGATATATTTGCATTTGTAAAAACGTATCTGGATATGGAAACTCACTGCCTGCTTCTGCTTGCCTGTTAGTAGGAAATGAACTTTGATTACCTGTCTACAATACTCGTACACAGTTATGTTATTACTAGGGCATCTAGGAAGCACGTATGGAAATGATGACAACCCAAATGCACTGATTCTTCTGAAAATCGGGAACTGGAAGAACCAATTTTCCCATTTTGAAATGATAGTCCTGGACTGCTTTGAAAAAGGAATGTGCTATATCTATCAATGTTCTTGATTGAATGCTTCAGGTAGACATTCTTCAACCTTCGATTATATTTTAATGATTTTCTATACTCTAGCTAAGGTAAATACCTGAAAAATTAAAAATGTGCATGAGGCTAAATGATCCCTTGTTTGAGAACCTTGTATTAAACCCTATATTTGTAAATTCTCAGACCAAATAAGGGGACATTTGGAACTCACAATTGCACTCAAAATTAATCAACTGCCTATGAATACATGCACCAAACAATATGATCTAGTCCAAGTAGATCTTGCTTTTGCAAATCATACTCGTGAGTAGAGCATCCATGGCCTTTGTTTGTCTTGTCACACATTTGAGAAGAGTGATCATCATGGCAAGCTCTTCCTTGAATTTGTTGCTTCTAAATGTTTGTGGAACTTGTTTTTTGCTATCTTTTTAACCATTCAGAGGTCTTCGCAGTCTGTTTGTCCTTAGGTTTAGCAAATCAACCTCCCGAGTTTCCTCATACAGAGGAAAATTGGAAACACTTTCAACCGGAGTGTAATGATTGACACATGCCACAACAAAATGTTGACTTCGCACCTAAATTGGGAAAGAGGCTGCCTCTCAATATTTTTGCTACTTTGTTATCCTTCTGAATGATATCTCCAGTTCTTGGATATTCACACATCCCAAGTCAATGTCCTTGACATGATGATTGTATTCAATCACAATTTAAGGGTGCGTCTATGGGCTGGAAGTGATATTGCATCTTGCCTCTGTTGTTTTCACACTCTGTCTAGTCCATTCCCCTGCCCTAAAATGAAAAATTGAATTCGGACTGCCTTATATTTATAAACTGCTGCTCTGAGACTTCAATGCTATTTTGATAGTCTCTTTTACCCAGAATATGCCAAAGACAACTCCAAACATTCAAACAAGGAAATGAAACCCTAACCATTCTGTTGCTAAAGGTTGGGGGTTCGTGTCAAAAAGCAATTCTATCATGTATAAAAAGGAAATTCAGAATATAAAGAAAATATCTTGCAACCCCACTGTCCTTTTGCCTGCCTTTTGACCAAAATCTCTGCTGTTTTTATATTGAAAATTTTCACTATTGCACTGAAATCTCTACTGATTAGGATGAAGGTTGCTACTGTTAATGACTGAAGACTGCTGTTTTGTAGTCTGAAAAAAACTAGGAGTGAAGGTTTTTTTTGAAGGTGAAACCCTGGTGTTTGTAACTGATTTTTGAAAGGAAGAAGGCTGTATTAAATATTATAATGTTTCTATAATGGTCATCTTAGTTTTAGTTGTTTAGGTAGTTTCTATTTTGTTAGTTCGTTTTCGTTTTAGAAACTCTTTGTTTGTAATTTCTCTATATAAGGAGATCAGATCTCCTTTGTTTAATATATCAAACAATCAAGTTTTATAACATGGTATCAGAGTGGCTTTGGGTCTAACTCCCTCACGAGAGGCCCAAGGTTATGTGGGTTGCTTGTAATTGCATGTGTTGTTTTCCACGCAAAGTGTATTCTTGTTTTACCGCATGATGAAGTTTGGCCATTTCTTGGGGTGTTTTACCACACAAAGTCTAGTGTTTTGCCGTGTTAAGTTTTTTATGATAGGTTGTTTTGTTTGGTGTAACTGTGAATTGTTTTTTGTAGTGCTAGGGTTTTGCATGATTTTGTCCTAAAATTCATTTTCTCTTGGGTTTTCTAATTTTTGTCTTTAAAAAAAATTAGCGGGCAGGTTTCAATAATTTTTTCCTTTAAAAAATTCTTTGGGTTTTAATAATTTTGTCCTCAAAAATTATATTGTGGGTTTATAATTTTGTCCCTTAAAAAAATTAGGTTTGTGTTTTAATAAATTATTTTCCTTAAACAAATTTTGGATGGGTTTTAATAATTTTTTCCCTTTAAATATTTTGGGAGGGTTTTATAATTTTTTTCCAAAAAATTATTGTGGGGTTTGTGCAATTTTTTGGATTAAAGATTGTTTTGTAAAAGAGTTTTATTGTTTTCCTAAAAAATGAAGTTTTGTATGTTGATTTGTATCTCGGATTTTGTGCCAGCTACACGTTGATGTTGTAGTGTTTGGTTTTATTTTTTTTTCTCCTCAAAAATTGTGTCGGGTTTTGATTGATTTTTCTCCTAAAAAATTGTGTCGGGTTTTGATCGATTTTTCTCCTCAAATGTCATTTTTAGGTTTTCTGATTTTTCTGAAAAAATCATGACTGGTTTTGTTGGTTTTAGGGTTTTTTGATTTTTTTTGAAAAAAAGCATTGGAGGGTTTTGTTGGCTTTTTCCACAAAAATTGTGGCTTCTTGCTGTTTGTTTTGAGTTTAGTGCTCATCTGCAAATGTTCTTGGCGAATCATGGTATCTTGCAGTTTGTTTTGAGGTGTAGTGCTCATCTCCAAAGGGGCTTGGTTATTTTCCTCAAAATCGTGGTTTCAATTTCATCTCAACTTAAATAGAGAAATTACAAAGAGTTTCTAAAACAGGCTTCCATTATTTTTAGTTTAGAAACTGCTGTTTGAGGAAAAAAATTTACCTTTTTCTTTTTCTAATCCAAACACAAAATCCTTCAACACTTAGGTGAGTGCTGTCTTCCGATGCCCAAAAAGAAGAAATCCCAATGTTTAAAGAATGTAACAGTAATTTTATGCTCTCCCTAGGAAATGCAGTCTTTTAGGTCAGTGTTGATAAATTACAAGAATTTGACCATGGAATCTACTGAAAACACTCATAAAACGTTATAAGAACACTGAATGACAGCAAGGAAAGGATGGGTAGCTGTCAAATTTTTGTGTGTGTGAGAGAGAGAGAGAGAGAGATGAAATAAATCCAAGGGAAAACTGCTTTCCTGCGGTCTAACCTAATCTTTAAAGCTCTCCAATGGCATCCACCTTGTTAGAAATGCATCTTACAACTAAAGAATTAAGGGAAGAGATGCTTTATAGATTTGGAGATGGGATTTTCTAGTTGTGAGCTCACTTTCCCTTCTCTCTCTTCTATGGCACACTTTTTGGCCTTATGCATTTTATCTTATTTTTTATGGGTGTGCTTGGAGACCTTAGTCACCTTTCCTTATCTGTTTGACTTGGTAACTTGACACTTATCGTCTAGGAAAGCACAAGGTGCATGGGTTGCATTTTACATGATGTTTGATCATTGATATTTGACATGAAGATCTCCTTGAGCATGCCATAATAACTCAAAACACTCATCCTTCTAATTTGTAATTGACATTTTGACATTTTGACGTCAAGGGTTCATGGGTGTGCCTCAGTAATTTATTGCACTTTTTGGTATACTTCGACATTGACAAGTTGACTTCCATCCTCTTGTGGTGTGCCTAGATGTATGAGAGCACTTTTGGTCCATTTTGAAGTTGACAGTTTGACCTTTGTCATTCTAGGCGCTATATATCACTTATATATCACTTAAAAGCACTTTTTTCATGTTTGCATTTTGACATTGACATTAAAGTCACTATGGTCATGCCCAAGGTTGTTGGAGTCACTTTTTTTTTGTTTTTGACTTGACATTTGATGTTTAAGTCATCTTGGGTGTCTCTTGTCCCATTTTCATTCTAGTCAGACTAAGTCATCAATCCTTTTTCACATTTGGGTTTGGATTCATCAATTTGGTTTGTGGGTTTGGTCTAAATAAATTTTGGGGTTAGCTTCATTTTGGGTTTGTCCATTAAAAATATAAATAAGAATAGTGAAAATATACATGTTTGCAGCCTAATTACAAAAACATTAGAGGCAGTATGCACTTCTCATATTTTTAATGTGTACAAATTTCTATGAACCTTATATGATATTAATAAAATAATATATAATGTTATTGATCATAATGTTAATAACTATTATTAATTTTACAAATAAATTAACATTATATTATAATATAGTGTGCTAATAGTTTCCATGTGCACATTTAAGTCATTAAGAGACAATTTAGGGTGCTAACATTACAGAGGCAATAAGTTGTCAGTGTGCTAATGTTATATTGGAGGCAATATAAATGATTGAAACTGAGATTATATTCTGCTTTACTTCCCATGTTGCTTACTACTTTGAATTCTGCTGACACACTTATATCCTGACCATGCTGTTGTGATTATTTCCAGCCACCTGTGTGCATATATGAGAACTGCTACCCAACACTGTTATTTCCCAAGAACAGTCAGAATGAATGTTTGATTTCCTCCCGTATTAGCTTCATAGAGGAAATTGCTTTTTTGATTTCTTCAAAAATACCAAGTCCGAAATCCTCAGTAACAATCAGGAGACACCTGTAGATCCCCTTCAAACTGCTGTAATGATTTACTCTTCCTTGAACTGCAGATCGAGAAGCAACCCAGTGAATACTCTGTTCACCACACTCACTTACACAGCTATATACAGTCAGTTATTCATTCCAATAACCTTGCTTCTCATGATTTGGCGGCAGGTAATTTTACAGCAACACCCATCATTGGTCCTCTTCCAATCAGAATGCCTAAATCTGGTCTGGCCCATGCACATAGAAACAGAGACTTGAATGAGATGGCAAAACAGTGAACCTTCATATAGTGCTCAGAATCAACAGAAACTGGAAATTGACTATATTCTGCTTAATGAAACACAGATCCTCCAGAAAGATTGCACTTCCAGTAGCATGTAACATGCTGAACAACTCCTGCAAATTTCAATTTCAACTGGTGTATAAATGACACCTGCAACAATCAGGTATAGCAGGAGTATGCGAAATTCAATCACAAGCCTTCCTAAAAATGGCTTTCTGATCTTGGAAGTGGAAATCGACCTGCAACAAATTAGGCCTGAATTCCAGGTAGCTCGCACAAAACGATCACTATCCTTCAACCGTTATATCAAGGTCTTCAAAAATGAAAAAGCTCATGGCAAAATTAGTAGAGATGCCTCCTCAAAAATTTCGACCATAACTTTATATATTTGAAAGTTTTGCTACTGAAACACTTGATCCCAGTGAAAGATTTCATTCATGGGCATCCATATCCTTGCATAATTTCTTCACTTGGTTGCAAAGGACAGGCCGCTAATACTTTCCTCTTGCGTAAACACAGACTCTCCAAGTGCCGTCTTGGGAATACAAGTGACCTCCACTGTCATGTAATTCTCCATAAGTTGTTTTTTCCCGTTGTGTAAAATGGCTTGACAATCTTCTGCAAGTATTACTTATTCTCCAAACTCCCGTTATTCTTAATATGCACACTCTGTTCCATCTTCGAACCTCCTGTTCAATCTATTTATGGCACGATGGTCCATTCACACAGGTAGTATTGTTTCATTCCTTCATTTTTCTAAGATCCACTATTACCTTGGACGCTGCCGAGAACTTCTAGTCCCAACTTCATTCACTAGTTTGGAGGCCTCAATTTAAGAATTTTCTCCAATACCCTTCATTGCCGGAATACATAGCCAGTCGAATTTGGTGCACAACTATTATCACAGGCGGCTACAGAAAATAAATATTTTTGGCAAAGAAAATCCCACCAATAAATTGCATCACAAATTTGGGGTCTGATACTATAGTCCTTAAAGTATTATTGTAACATACTTTCCTTAAAGTATTATTGTAACATACTTTAGACTTAATAATATGATCTCAAACCACATTTCTCAGAATGTTTGTAATGGCCAAGATAAGAGCCCATCTCTCTTTATAAATTTAATATATTTTCAACAACTTATTTGCCCAACTTCGAGAATAAAATAATTCATAAAATAAATTAACATTGGCGCCCAATAGTTTCAAGACTTTAATATTTATAAACCTTCCAAAGAAACTCACACCAAATCAAAATAAAGAACCGCCACTTATATACTATACGCCAAATAATATGACCCGTGGAGATACAAGTATTTGCTCACTTTATACCTTACCGCCTTGGAACACCAAACATTAATTTTATTCATATACACACAAGAAATTTAACCCAAAATTTTAATTCTGAACCTCACCAAACAATGAATGTTTATACCAATGCAGCCGTCCAAAAACCCAACCAGGCAATGAAGCCGCACTAACCTGTTACTCATAAATCTCACAGGCTGGCAGAGTACACTGCTCTAATACCACTGAAATATCCCCCTAGTATATTTACACTGATTTTTCCAAATATTCCACTGAACATTTTAAGCAAACAATTTGCATCAAACTGACTTCTATTTATGCAACAGATTATGCTGAAAATCACATAGGTCTGAAATTAAATCTGAAGATGAATCATTACTATCTTATTTTCAGAACAGATATGAAATACCTCTATTATTGCAAGATGTCTTCAGATTATAACTTCACAGATTTGCGCAGCTGTGAACTCCCTTACGAATTCACTTGCAAAGATGAATTGGGCTTCCGTCTAATCCACTGAAAAATCTTGAAGGTTTCCATCCTCAGGTTAAAAACTGAAAGCCAAAGCTCCCCAGTATTCTCCAAGAGAATACAATAATCAAGCATAAACCAAGCATGATCAGAATGAGCCTCTCCTTTTAAAGCCCATTGTAGTGACTTCATGTTTTACCTCTGCAGGTCTCTTCATTTCCCTTTCTTTTTTGTCTTTTTATTTCCCCTTTTAATTTGATTTGAACTTTGGGAAATAATAATAAAAAGACTTTATTAATTTTCTAACTTCGCCATTAAAGTCATCTTAATACTCTGTTAAATAATTAAATTAAGTCGTCATTAAATTTATTATATTTCGACAACTTAAATTTAATTATTTAATTAATTTCCAATATCCAAATAAAGGGGACATTACAGTTTGTTCTCTTTTCTGTTGTATTTGATAATCCGTATGGAAGTGGGGATTTATTACTAGACACTTGTAAAACTTTGAAACATTGTGCCTGCCTGCCTGGATATCAGAGATCACAATTTTTTTGAATGGTTTGATTCTTGGAACTTATCAAGCTAGCAAACAAGACAACCAGGGAAATAATTGTGTAGAACAATAGAAGAGGGTCTGATTTTGTCTATATTGCAGTTCCATGAAGTGTAGTATTCTGTTTCTTCATGAACATAGGAAAATGTGTGGCTGTAGATTGATGCATTCCAATGAAGGTCCAGAGATACAAGATGCAAATAACAAGTCCAGAAGTGTGTCATAAGGAATCTGAATAACAATAAACTGGAGGCAATTTGAGATCATTTTCTGAAATATACTACCTTGGAGGAAATGTTATGCATCACGAGTAGTATCAAGAAAAAAGAATCATTGTGGCTGTGATTGTGATGGCTCGCATTATCTATAGTGGAAAAGCCCCATATTTGTGGGCCAATGTAACAATAGTGTGTGACCTTGGAGGATAATTCATCACAAGAAGCAAGAATATTCAATATTCTGCTCCTGAGATTAGTCACTAACTCTGACATTTCCCTCAGTTTTTGTTACAACCTACTTGATAAAAATGCTCACTTAAGTATTAGATTCTTCAGTATTTTATCATCTATACATCTCTTTTAGAAAAGCTCTTTATTTCACATTTAGAATAGTTATTATCAATTTTCAAGCACACTAAAATTTGAATAGATGCAAGAAAAAGGGGAAAACGTAGAATTTGGAACACCACCGGCCATTTTCTTATTGTGGGATGAAACTCCCATTTCATTAGTCCAATGGTTTCATGATCACAGTAGAAATTAATGAAATTGCCTTCTCATTTTTGTTATCCATCTTTTGGAAGCCACAACTTTTCCTTACAGACTTGAGAAGTGTCATCATTTTTTTAAAATGCCTAACATATGAGAGGAACTTGAATATATAAAACTATTAAACTGTGGAAGCCAGAAACAAAACTGTTTTTGATCCTCTTTATCATGGATTTGCAGGGCAATGTAACTCATATTTGAATTGCATAGCCGTGCTACTACTTCAGTTAGTTTTTGATGCCTTATCTCTATTGGAAAATTGAAACCCTAGCAGAAAGGTAAAAAAACAAAAAATATACACACTGTAAGCTCTAGCTCTTAAAAAAGGAAATAAGTAGTTTTCTATATTTTCTGCTGTGGACTGACATTATGTGCCATTGTGCATGTCATTTGTACAATATCACTGAGCTTTGTGGGTTTTAGGGCAAATAACTTGCTGAAAATTTGCCTGCAATTCGCTACTAAGGTTTTTGGCCTGTCACTGACCTATTTTTGCATTCAAATCAGTGAATAACTCTGACTTTTTAATCGATGATTAGATTAATAGAAGAAAGGATGATGGATGCTTGGATGTCAAAACATGTGCTTTGCTGTGTTGATTTGTTTCACGGGTATTAATTCATTATGCGTGGTATTGTCTTCTGAAATAGATAGGTTTGCTTGTCTATAAAAATTGCATTACAGTGATATTGAGATTGTTAGCCATTATTTGAGCATTAGCTGTTCAATGGGATTGATCTTAGTATCATATGAATTTGCATCATCTTTAACATATCTGGGTATGCTATTTCTGCTAATGGTGGTTGTGTGGAATCCAATAATGAAATCCAGCATTTTGAATAAACTTGATTGAAATCTCTTTCTTGCCCTTTGTCCTTTTCCAATTCAATAAATTTAAGAACTACTGTGTAATTTATTAGTTAAATAGTGTTTCACCACTTGTGTGTTGGTTAATTGTTGTTGTTGTCCCCGCCCAAGTTCAAACCCTTGCTGGACTATTGTGATCGCGGGCTTGTGCCTTCGCTGTTCCAATGTGCTTGCAGGGTTAGGCCTCAACTTTGTTAAATGGGCATGAGGTCTCCATTTGTGGCTTCACTGGTTCATAGGTCCAGGTCAAAAGCGTTTCACGTGGATTTGGAGGGGGTGTCATGCTAGTGTCCCTGGTCATGTTAAAAAGTTTACTAGACGCTTTTTAAAAAAATTTTATTAGTTCAACAGAGTGATTTTTCTATTTTGTTATAATTTAGTATTTTTTTTCTTTCTTTTCTATATGTTATAAAATTCTTTTGGAGAGTGTTTGGCAACCAATGCATTGGTAAAGGTTTCTAAATAAAAAAGAACTCTTTTCCATTAACAGTTGATGTGCAAAGTGGCACATCAACAGAAACATAAATAATGGAGTTGTGTGAATAACTTTAGAAGAAAGTGATATAGATGATTTTTCCTATCAACAGAAACAAAATAATGGAGTTGCGTGAGTGACTTTGAAGGTAGTGGTATAGATGTTTCCAGTAGTTCTTTTGGACCTCCTTCCGAATTGGACCAGTAGTATTTGTTACATGGTATTTTTCTATAATTGATTATCTCTTTCATCGTCCTCACCATGTGCATGCCTGCACTTAATTCTCAGATCTCTCTTCATATGTTTCCCCTTCTTGCACATGCTCATATTCTTCTTATGAAGATTGTGCTGCGCACTCTCTCCTGGGTGGCTTGGAATCCTCTTTGTGACAAGTGGCATGGTAGTCTCCTTTGTACCTCTGCTCAAGTGAAGGGGGGGTTCTTTGGACCAATCTTTTGATTTTTCTGCCCAGTGTCCTTAAATATACCCCTCTCATTCTCTGTCTCTTTGGCCACTGCTTTTGTGATACAAGGCTCTGATACAGTGATGCTGTTGATTACACTCTAATTCAATACATCTAATTGTTCTTCTTGATTGCAGAGGCTTATTTGATTCTTTCCTTTTTCAGTTTTTTTGATGGTCATTGATTCTTCTATACTCTGTTTCGAGGTGCTTCTGATAGACTGAATGCATATGTATCTACATGCTATTTTCTTGATGTTGAGTGTAAGTTGGTCAAATGCACTTAATGGGACAAAACCATCTCAAGATTGAATTAAGCTTCAAAGAAATTCATATCTGCATTTTTAATTCGGAAAAATATTTAGATATGGGTATCTGCTGGAAAACTGCAATAAAGACCAATTCTGCCCTCATTTTTATGGAAGTAATATTGAGTATCTATGAATTTATATCATGTCATTTGCTTTTCTAGAGGATACGTTGAGGACGCTAAAGGAGAAACATCAGGAGAAAGAACCAGAGCCTGAACCAGTTACACCAAGAATTTTCCTTTGCAGTTATGAAGGCTGTGGAAAGACTTTCACAGAGGGAGGAGCTTTACGGAAACATTCCCATGTGCACGGCGAGAAACAACATGTTTGTCATTATGAAGGATGTGGCAAGGTAACCACTTATACTTGTTTATCGCTTTTGATAGATAATTTCGAATGGATGTATGTGTTCATTACTTGAATAGCCAGCTATTAACCCTCTTACTCTAATAGATCTTGAGGGTAACTGTACATTTATCATAGACATTTTTCTATGGTTGCAACACCTTGAGGTGTGTCCTCTATTAGAATAAGTGTTAGTGTCTTCCACTGGTATCAATAAACATGGCTTTTGTACTTGTGTGGAAGGCATATTTCAATCAATAATTACTGGCATCCTTTCACTTTTGGTTTTGACTCCCTACCCAGGAATATTATTTAACATGCTGACCATTTGAATGCGAACTATTGTTCAGTTTTCACTTCAAACATGTCTTATAAGTGATTCTTGGATGCATGGAACTGAACTTTGAAACAAGACAGGAAATTTTCGGAGTTTGTTCTGTGAAAGACAGATTGTTATAAACAATTGAATGCAATAATTTTTTTTTGTTTTCTATTTTCAGCATGATTTATTTATCATCTGAAAGTGTGGGCTTGCAGAAGTTTCTGGATAGTTCTAAGCTGAAGAGGCACTTTCTTATTCACACTGGAGAAAAACATTTTATATGTCCTCATGAAGGTTGTGGTAAGGTAATTCTCTTTCTCAACCCAATATTACTATACCTGAAAATGCTCAGCTAAATGATTTTTGTAAGTGTGTTGCATAATTGGTTGCAATAATCTGTGCTTTCATTTCTTTCAATTTTTTGGTTGTAGAACATGGATAACACACAGTGTTTGTATATTGCAGAAGTTGTACTTATAGATAGAAGTTATGTGACAAACATTTTAACTTGCTAGCATCTAATGTTGAATCACTAACATTAATTGTGACCACTAACGTTAGGACATGCACTGTAACATAATAATATGAAATGTGCATGTAGCTACACCATCCATTAAGCCACTCGGTCAACCATCTGTTGTGGGTAGCTGAGGTTAGATACAATTTATTTAGGCCTTTTCAAGCCATATAGCATCTTTTGAAATGGTACTTTGTATTCGGAGGCTAGTTGACCTTAATTGAATCATGTTCACAGTAATTATGCTTATAAAGGCATAAACTACATGGCTTGGGGCAAAATTTTATATGATTTTAAGGTACTACTTGTATCAGTAAGGTATGATTAAGGCACTTGGTTAATCATCTTTTGTGGGCTGTTGAGGTTAGATGCAGTTTATTTAGGCCTTTTAAGGCCATTTAATATTTTCTGAAATGGTGCTTTGTATTCAAAGGTTTGTTGAGCTTAATGCATGATTTGACATTCAATTAAAGGATGTCTGGGCTAGTTTTTATTATAAAGGCTTAAACTTCATAGCTTGTGACTAAATTTTAATGTTTATATGATTGTAGGGGCACCACTTGTATTATTCATTGTCTAGTTGAAGACTGGATCACATCATTTTAGGTGTGACATTTGTAGGTGGACTATATTTAATGAAGAATGGCAAACCACAGCAAGGTAGAGACAAAATGATATCATGAGGTGTGTAGCCTATAGTGATATCCATATCAAATATGCAGACAACCTAAAACTGGACAACCTAACTGCCTTATTTGAATAAACAAAGGCTAGATAAAATGACAAACTTTTGATCAAAGTCTACGGTAGAAGATTCAACATTAAAAATATCTACAGGCTGCTGCGTTGATCTGTAATGTCCCTTTCTAATTTAGCAATAACATTCGTAATAAAAATAAGGAATAAGTAATGAACTATGAAATTGACTGTTTCCAATCCATATCAGATCTTATTATTGCTTCAGTTATAAGATGGGTGAAGACATTGGAGACAATCACCAAAGTGCTTGGAGGCCATTGATAGGCTCCCTCAAAGTTTACAGATCCAGCCTTTAACCTGTCTCGGGCTCAAGCCTAAAGAGGACGCTGGTCCCCACCCTATCTTGGGAGCTATCCTATTGGATTTAGACTGCCCCTCTTTGGCTGCCTCAGCCCTTCCCTTATAAATTAACAGCAATAAGATCTGAATCTAATAAAGCATTATAGTTATTCTAATAATTCAGAGTTTTATGTTCTCTTAAATGTATGAGTGAGAGACGGTTTATTTGTTGACTGACATTTCAGAACATATTCCATTAATGCCTGAACCCGCAGCAACACTCTAGCACTTACCATGTTTGTTGTTGTCGTCTAGATGTGCATCTATTGTTTCCTTTCGAGTTCTGCTTTATATATAACATAACTTTATCTGATTTCGCTGTTATTCATATATATATATATATTCGATTATACTGTTATCAGTATATGTATATAGGACCTCACTATTATATACATATACATCTGATTATACTTATATATATATATATATATATATATATATATATATATATATATATATAATAGTTCTTCATCCTTAATAGGATTCAGATATAATATTCTGTAACCAGCATTAACTCATTGATTGCTTGCTAGCAATACATATGATTCTTATAAAGAGTAACAAAATATTTGATATTCTCTGATTCTTTCGCTCAGAAATCTGATCATCTAAATCCATGATCCCATTTTATTATTTCTTTATTGATCCTTCCATGTGATCATTCTGAAATATCTTTTATAATCTTCCCCTATTTCCCTCTCTCCTATTCGATGTCTGGCATTTTATATCTCTCGTATGTAGGGGGGCGATGCTTCAGTTGTGACCTTTCTATGAACTGTCGGCACTACTGGTTGTGTTTGTTTAATCCAGCACTAATCTATGCCTCCTTGCGGTATTACCTTTCCTATGTGGCAGGACACGTCTGCTCCTCACGTCAACAGCCTTTGATTAATTCATAGATTATTAATCGTATCCCTTTGGCGTTCGAGTATATAGGTCTTCACCGTCAACGATTCATTATTCTTTGTTACGAAGTCATATCGGGTATGGTGCTATTATATTTATTCCTTTAAATAATATTATTATTAAGTTATTCATGAATATTGTTTATTTAATAGTTAATATTTATGTAATTATTCATTTATGAATATTGTTTGTTAATTAATTATTCATTTAGCCATTAATAATATATATGTATAATTGATATATTCATCGATTTAATCAATAATAACAGTGATGATTAATATACTTTTAATTATTAATTAATAATTTTTTATTTATTTATCAAATTCTTATTACAGAGGGGGGGATATCACATGATCACATAGACTACATGGTCCCATTAATGTTACTAAGATCTTTTATTCATTCACACATCAACATGCTTACACATTAGAGAAATACACTTAAACCCCTTTGTGTGATATCCTACATGGACATCGTTGGCTTGAATAAATAAATTGTTATGCATTAAAATCTTCTATATGGTTCTAAATGTTTCTATTAAGTGAGTCACTAAGTATTGTGAAGAATATTTGTCATATATAGGTGTGAGTTTGAGGGTGAAGGAGTTAGACTCTATGGGCATTGAAAGATGCTTGTTAATCTTAAATCTATTTTCTCTCATAGTTCTAGCTCCTTCCTCTTTTTCTTTACAGTCATAGAATGATTTTCTGACTCATGGTGGAAGAGTTTCCAGCCTAGCACCATTACTGAAGTTAGTGTAGGGTGGTTTTCAACTTTCACATGCCAAAATTTTGAGCAGTGGGATTCAGTTAGGCCTCCATTGTATGATGCTTCTATTAATCATATTGATAATTTTATATGTGAACTCATAATTCTTTCCACGAGCAGCTTTAGAACTACAAATATTTGGGAGTTTCCTTTGTTTTTTTCAGCTTATGTATTGTTGTTTGGGAAGAAATTCCAAGAAAATTATGACTGTTACAGCCACCTTTCAGTCCACAAACAATCTGATCTGAACTAATATTTTAGTGTGAAAGATTGCAGCCTCATGGTAAGAGTCCTTGGAGTCCAAGGTAAACATTATAACATAATTTTATGTATTATTGCTTGGGAAGAAATTCCAAGAAAATTATGACTGTTACAGCCACCTTTCAGTCCACAAACAATCTGATCTGAACTAATATTTTAGTGTGAAAGATTGCAGCCTCATGGTAAGAGTCCTTGGAGTCCAAGGTAAACATTATAACATAATTTTAAAAGCGGCGAGTCTAATTGAGGGCCTGCAATGGTCACATTTCCTTGGAAAGTACATTGAGTTGAGTTTCAAAGAGAAGGGAATAATGTGTCAAGACAACTATCTTGGAAGAGGAATCATGGACCATCTTAAGAAGGTATTAAGTACTTGTCCTATTTTGGCTTTACCGGATTTCTCTAAACCTTTTGTGCTTGAGTGTGATGCATCCAGTGTTGGTATTGGGGCTGCTTTGATGCAAGACAAGCATCCAATTGCTTATGAGAGCTAAAAATTGAATGAAATTGAAAAGAGGTTCTCTACATATGACAAGGAAATTGACAATCATGCATGCACTTGAAACATTTTGCCAATATCCTGTGGGCAACAAGTTGACAGTTAGGATTGATCATAGTAGGCTGTAGCCTCAAGTATTTCATGAAACAAAATAAATGAGAGAATAATGTTGGGCGAGTAAGCTTCAAGGATATTACTTTGATATTGAATTTGTCAAAGGGAAAAATAATGTTGTTGTTGATGCATTATCTAGAAACCTTTTATTTTGATGACTTTCAGAAAGTTCAGCCTCTTGGAAGGATCATCTACCAGTAGAATATTAAAAAATCAGCATGCTTGTGACATTCTAGATAGTAAAATCAGTGATGAAAGATATAAGTATTGATTGATATCATCTATTATAAGGATATTCATATAATCTATTTTGTACTGAAAATTAAGCTAAAACATAATATTCTTATTTATTGCTTTCCATAATGAAGTTTCTTTTCCAGCAGGGCTGCTACATCCACTTCCTATTCCCAATCAAAGGTGGGAACAAATATGAATGAATTTCTTTACCAAGCTGCTCAAGATCAGTATTAAGGACTTTAGTTTTGTTGTGGTGGATAGACTCACTAAGTATACTCATTTTATGTCAATGCCTTTCGAGTTTAAAGCACCACAAGTTGCTGGTCTGTTTTTTGAACAAGTGTTTAAACTTAATGAGTATGCCAAAGAGAATTGTAAGTGATAGAGATTGCGTATTCATCAAGACTTTTTTGCAAGAGTTGATAGCTAGCCTGAACAAAACTTGATTGTAGCACTAGTTATTAGCCTCAAACAGATGGTCAAAAGAGATTTGGAAATAAATGGCTTGAAGGCTACTTGAGAAACTATGTTTCAGGACAGCAAAAGGCATGGGCAAAGAGGTTACATTTGGTAGAATTTTGTTACAAGACTACATATCATATGAGCATAGGTAAACCTTTTAAAGCTTTGTATGGTTATGAAGCTTCTACATTTGTGTATTTGGTTTTTTCTGATTCGAGAGCTCCAAAAGCTGTTGAGGGGGCCGAAGAGAATCAAGATATCCTTAAGGCACTTAAGGATAATATGCAGATTGCATAGGAGTAACAAAAGAAATATGCTGATCGCCACCAAGTTGAGAGGTTTTTTGAGGTGTGAGACATGGTATTTATACGTCTTCAACCCTATAGACAACAATCATTGAAACTAAGTGGAGCAAATAAGCTTAAATCAAAGTTTAATGGGCCTTTCAAGGTGATAAAAAGAATTGGTGAAGTAGCATATGAGTTGGAGCTTCCATCTACAAGCAAAGTCCTCAATGTATTCCATGTGTAATGCCTTAAAAAGGCTCTTGGACAGCAAGTGATGTCTTCTAGAGAATTGCCCCCTATGGATGAAGAAGGTAAGTTGATACTCATTCCGGAAATAATTTTGCAACAGAGAAGAAGTTGAGTAATAGAGTAATTTTTGAATATCTCATCAATTTGAAAAATGTGCCTTTGGAGGATGCAACATGGGAAGGAGAGGAGATTCTTAACATCCTAGTTTACAAATGCTTGAGGACAAGCATTCTTTGGGTGGGGAGGACTGTACTGTTCCTGACTCACGCCATGAGGTTTAATGGTGCATTAGCTGTCCTTTCTTTGGATTACCCGAGAGGAAGAGGACGTAGAACATTATTGGGCGATTGTGGAGTCTTTGGCTGGTATTCTATTCTATTCTTGATTTGTTGCCATGTCTTTTTCTGCAACTTAAGTGATCCCTAGTCTAAAGACTTAAGTTGTCTCCCTTTTTAAGTTTGAATGACTTAAGTGGCATGTACATAAAGTGATTTTGATTTAGGATATGCCAAAAAGGCCAAGGGGGGTGTGTGGGATTTCAAGGAGTCTATTGGTTCATTTTCTAGGGATTTTATGTGGAGCATTGAATTGAGTTGGTAGTGGATCATGGGCTGAGGTTAAACCATCCTTTTGGGAGTCATTATATAACATTCTAGGGTTTTTTTTGTAGCACATTATGTTCTCAGTCTTTTACATATTGCTGCAGGCTTGAGGTCCCTTGAGCATCCTTGGTTTTAGAGAGATATGGGCCCCTAATCAGAAGGCTGTGTTGTAGTGGAAGGGCTTTGGTTTGTGATACCCTAGCAGATTATTTTAAGAGTTGTGATTCTCTATCAGGTTTGGAGGTGAGGTTTAGAGCTACAGGTTTATATTTGGATAACCTACAGCAATGTGCCTTCATATTTATGAGCATCATTGAAGATAGCAACAGGAAGGACAAGTGGGACAGACCTAGCGCCTGGTTTTTGGGAGTTTTGGTAGGGACAGATAGGGTATTGAAGACATTTTTGAGGTATTTGTGTCTAAATCTGGATAGTTCTAATCATCTTCATCTCAGAAAAATAAAATAAAATCAATCTAAACCCTTTCTTAAATTTGTGGGCAGAATTAGAGTGCTTTCATATAACTTTTCTTTACTCAGAAATACTCATATTTATTTATAATAGCAGAAAAATCAGATCAATAATCTGAATATAAATCTGAGTTTGTTAAAATTTCAGATTTTTTTGTGCCCTGTTTTTGGAGATATTGTTGATTTTTGTATTATTCCTATTTGGGGATATTACAACTTTTTGTGCTTCTTTGTGTGAATGGACTGAAATAAACTCCAGTTGTGCTTACATTTGGAAGTGCTGCTAGGTTGAGACAAAATTTGAAAGGATAGCTTGATATGCAAAAGTTTTTAAATACTGATATTTGTAATATATAGTTGTTTTTCAAGTTTTTGAGACCAGGGAATGGGCTTAAGTGGATGAGAATTGTTTTTCAAAATTGTGGCTATGATGGAGGACAACTATATATATCAATTTATGATAACAGATATCTGATATATACATTTAAAATTAATAATTATTAAATATAGGTGTTTTATCACTAATTTATGATACTTATCATAAATTCATAAATTATTAGTCTGTTTAAAAATGTAAACCATAGAACCTGTTATAATAAATTTATCATCGATCATGTCAGAGCCCCATTAAAAGGATATAGATTTATGATAATAATTTACATGATTATAGATCTACACATTATAATAATTCTTAATCTGCAAGGCTGTATTATTAACTACAGTAGTTCAAATGCTTATCTATTAACTACTGTTTTATAGAGAGATTAACGGGGGTTACAAATTCAAATTGTCCAAGTTTCTCACGTTATAACACTGGACAATCAGCAAGATTTCCACAGTTGAACCAAGCAGCCACTATGGGTGGACAGATGCTGTACTGCAAACTGCAAAGCATAAAGAAAGCATATCTGTCAGTTGTGGTGATTTGCAACTTGACAACTGTAATAACAGTTTTGTTCACATCAAATCTATATTGGATAACAGTGTCAGGAAAGCATTTGACAGTCATACCTATACATAAAATATTAAAATAATAAAAATAAATAACATAAGACACCTCCTGCTGTGCAAGGGCTAGCAGCAGCCACATTCTCAAAGGCATCCCTATTATCATTATTTGACTAGTTCACCAAGACGGCAGCTATGCCTCTCCACTTCAAGGAAATCAGTTGATAAGAACTTTAATTGTCTAATCCATTAAGCCAAGGGCTCTTGTATTTCTGCTACTGGTCCATCAGAGGATTCTATGGAAGGCATTTGTGAAAATGATGGTGGTTTGTCCCATATCATTTGTCAGATGTCTAAAGAGTTGATGAATAGACCTTTGAATATATCCTTCTTTAGGAGACATTGTTTTTAACTACTTGTGAAAATCTTGTTGCATATGGCCTCTACAATCACTCACTGCTCTCATTCATGCAACCCACACAAACATGGCTGCTGCTACTGCTACATATTTTTTGCACTCACAGCTCTCAGTCATGTAACTCACAAATGTTGTTCGCACTCAACTCTCAGTCATGCAACCCACAGAAACTCTTTCTGCATTCACAGCTCTTACTTGAGCAATTGTACTGGCAGGAGTATGTGGCAATGTGGTGGTTGACTTACAAACTGTTTAGCTGTTTTTATCTTTTCTTTAACTGTGGACAACTATTTGGCTGTGGTGATGTCAGGATGTCTATGGGATGGCTTGGTGCTTCCCAAATGAGGTATGCCCCCCCTTGCAGAGGGAGTGACCTTTGGATGTATTTTTAATTCTTTTTGGGATGGAGGGACATTTTGCACTCATCCCAATGTCTTTAGGGTGTCTATGTTTTGAGAAACACTTAAAAAATAGGGGTGCATGCCCTTGGGGTCACTATAATTTGTAACTTCTAAGATATGACTTCAATTTTTCTTATGTGGGATCTGGGTGGATCTACCTTGGATAGTTAGTGTTGAAGAAAAGAGCTTTCCCCTAGCTTGCTTGTAATTCCACAATTTTGATATAATGAGTTTCCACACCTCAACCTTGGATATCATTTTCTTAATGCATGTTGAGAGGCCCTTTATGACTTGTGCATTAAGACTTGTGAAACTATCATAGAAGAAAAGCTTGGGGTTAAGTTCAGTGTTATAAGATTCGGACTTGGCTTGGACTCAGCAAGTTGACTTTTGACCTGGTCTCAGACTTGGCAAGACTCAAAATTGAAAAACCGAAGAAATTAAGAGATTTTAAGGATTTAAAACTTGTTTCATGCACCCATTACTAAATAAACCTTGAAGACATAACAATCTTATAAAAAAGAAGCTACTTTGAACACACAAGTATACATTGATCACATAACTATTAAAGCAAATCTTAGCTGAAGGAAATAACACATTAGATATATAAATAGTGTCAAATGTCTACAGAACTCATTAAATATGAAAGCCATGGCATCAAAAGTTCCAAACAAATATCAAAACAAGCTAGAAGTCTATTGCTCAAGCCTCAGAGGAGCCTATATCACTAGGCACCCCAGTCCTGCTATGTGTGCATCTAAGATAGGGCCTAGATGATGTTGCAGCCATGATATCTGCCTCCGTCTCAGTCTCAGTTTCAAGTTCAGTGACAAGATAATTCTTGATTGTGGCTTTCACTACAAAGGTGTAGAGATTTGCAACAAGGGATATTTACTTTGTATATTTTATGATCGTGATTCATCATTGACCTATTACTTGCTTAGACTTATAGTTTGATGAGGGTTTGAGGGCAACACTAAAGTGAAGTTGAGGGTAGCACACCTCGCGGGGGCCTAGGTGTGAGAGAGAGAGAGGTAGAGAGATAGGTCTAGGTCTTGGGGAGAGAAGAGAGAGTGAGATAAAGAAAGGTAGAGAGGTGATAGAGGAAGAGTGATAGGGAGTGAGATAGGTCTAGAGTTCAGGGGAGATAAAGAGAGTGAAGTAGAGAGAGCGAGAGAACACTGATAGGAGCTTGCTGATTACTGAAATTCAACTAAGTCTGTAAATTTATAAGATCTTCTAAAATTTAGAATTTGCATTATAACTTCTATAGATCTGAAACCACTCTAAAAACATCTTGCCAATATATACATGAAATATAACTTAAAGTATATTAGAATGTAAGGCATGTTTAATTGTTATATTTCATGTATATATTTTTGATGAAGAGGATGAGACTAACTTGAAGACAAACAAGGGGAGAATCCTAAATGGGCATGTCAAAAACCAAACAAGCATTGAAAGATTGTAAGTTTATATCAAAAAGTAACTAAAATGTCAGATAAATGCTTTGCAATTTGAGACCTAAGATTTCCACAGCCCATGGTAATATTGTGTAGAGCTTTTGGATTATACTATATATATACATGAAATATAACTTAAAGTACATTAGAATGTAAGGCATGTTTAATTGTTATATTTCATGTATATATTTTTGATGAAGAGGATGAGACTAACTCAAAGACAAACAAGGGGAAAATCCTAAATGGGCATGTCAAAAACCAAACAAGCATTGAAAGATTGTAAGTTTATATTAAAAAGTAACTAAAATGTCAGATAAATGCTTTGCAATTTGAGACCTAAGATTTCCACAGCCCATGATAATATTGTGTAGAGCTTTTGGATTATACTATGTGTAGTTTATTAAATTATTTGCATCAACATTTTGGATCAAACTCCTTGATCCATTATCAGGATGAGATTGCTTTATAATTTGTTTTTTTAATCTTTTTTTTTAATAACTTTTTTCCTTCAATCCTAGCTGAGGTTGGCCTCCAAGGCTCTCCGAGTCTAGTGAGTCTTGCAGACTTGGCCAAGATTCAAAAGAGTTGAGTCTGATGATGCTTGGCCTCGACAAGGTCGGCTCTCCTTTATACTCATTGAGTCCAGGTGAGTCCAGGCGAGTCTTGTAAGTTGTAACTATGGTAGAGTTAGTACTCAACTTTATGAATGGCTTGGTAGAGCTTATTGTTCCATCAGTGACTAATAACCTCCCAAATGAGATCAAATTTGCCTCCATCCCGTCTATGATAGTTTGGGATCAGCTCTTTTGCCATGATTCACCAAGTGCAAAATTTTAGCAAAGGCCCTGACACCTACAAGTACAAACATATTATAGTTACCAACTTACAATTAAAGTAAATACTTTGTAAAACTGAAATTAAAGATTCAATTTTAAATTTAAACTGATTTTTGAAGGTACCTTGATGGTCTCTACAACTCTTTTCTTAAATGCATCATTAAAAATTGTTTCTTGTAGTACTCGCAGTTCCACCTGCTGTGGATCCACTAGTTTTTGAGTCCCTAGTAACAAATCAAGTAGCATTTCCAGTTTCACATTCTGTTGTCCAGGGTCACCCTGTGCATCAAAACCTTAGGGCCTTTAAAATAGTAGAGCCCTCTGCATCAAAACCTTAGGCAATTCTTTCCGATTCAGATAAAGTTGCTTAGCCAAACCCAAAAGTTGACCAAGCAAAAGCACTGACATAGAATGCAGTTTCTCTTGTTGAATAACCCCCACCTCATTTGTTAAGCATCCATTCCAGATCAATAGACTATTTAATAGCTGCAGCCTAGCCAACTTCAAAGCCGCCCTCCAGATTGTAACCCTGAAGTGAAGGAGGGGACAGAAAAGTTAGAGGTGGACACATCTTCAATTTTTTAAAAATAAGTTGAGTCAAGCCATTCTAGATGCATAAGCATCTACATCATTGATGTTAATAGACTAGGAATGCTCTACAATGTTGTAAACTTGTGAAGCCTAATTACACAAGCTCTTTCCCCTTGGTTTGATCTTTCATCATGTTGAGAACCCAAGGGTAATTATAAATGTATTTTTTGTGATGTTCTTAGCATTGTTTAAAATTGGTCTCACCTGATCAAATATTACCTGTGCCTTCTAAAAGAGTGATGGATGCCTCCTTTGAAATAATCTCCGAATTGTGACATATGCTGTTGTATTGTCAATGACAACTTGAACAACATTCTCGATGCCCACCTTGTAGACAACCTCTTTCTACATTAGGTTCAATGTTTTGAATTTTTTATTTTGTTGGATACATCAATTGACTAAAAGAAAAGTCGTTTTATAATTTGAAGCTGCCAAAAATTTGATGAGGGTGTGGTGTTTTCGGTTTGTCCAACCATTTGAAAGAATAGTGCATCAGAATGAATGTTTGTTGCTGCCTCTTTTGTTCTTCTAGAATCAACTTTGCGTTAACAGCAACGTGTTGGAGCTACTGCCCACTAAGTTTCTTAGAGAGGGCATCTTGTGTCATTTCCTTGTAACTATCAATGTTGTGTCACCAAATTCTCCTAGTATGGGCTTCTTGTCATGTTGAAGGAAAGGTTGTAAAAGTAGAAACTTGCATGCTTTAACTACTTCCTACTGCACCTCCTTGTTCCATCCTATTCTTATGATTGTGCTTTTCTCAAATTGGATGAGGTTTATGTGCCTCACATGTGTGGATTCCATAGCTACCTCCTTTTTCATTAGCATGTTAGGATTAATGGTTGTTGTTATGGCTACTTGTTTCCTTGCCCTCTTCAATTTCTTCTCATCTAACATAACAAGGACTGCTCGCGTCTCTTGTTTTGCCTATTCTGTGGCTTTTTCACGTCTTGGGGTTGTGGTGAGGAATGTATACAATATGACATTTGAGGTAGTTGATGCCTCAATTAAGCTTTTTTGTGCAGAAGGGGAAAATTACACTCCGTGTTACTTGACCCATTGCAGTGTATTTTTAAGTAGGTTTATGGTTTCCACTAGTTGATGTTGAGTCTGATTTGGAGCTGGAAGCCATTGTATGGTTACACTCCTTGATACTTTATCCATTGGAGTGTATTTCTAAGTAGGTTTACAGTTTCCACTAGTTGATGTTGGGTCTGATTCGAAGCTCGATGCCATTGTGTGATAGTCCTATAATTGTATTTAATTTAATCTGTGATAGTCCTATAATTGTATTTAATAATAATTTATTTTGATTAAATTATTATTAAAATCATTAATCACTAAATAAGAAGTTAAAATTACTCAATGTATTTAATAATAATATAATTTGATAAATTATTATTTAATTTATTAATTAATCAGTTCAATGTATAATTAAGTAATTAAGTTAAAAGATAAATAATCTAAAGTATTAAAACATTAATGCAAAAGTCATTTACGACTGGAAGTGGCACAAGGTAATCGCGGTCAAGACTGGGCACACCGTGAATTAGAAAACAGTGTGATTGAGAGGTCACGACCCTAACATGCAGCTTATTGTCCTGTCCGGATAATACAAATAAGCATTCGCTGTCAGTTTGGAAGGCACGAAGGAAAAAAGGAAAAAAAGATTTGAATAAAGATTAATATAAGCCTGCCCGGAAGGGAATCATCCCAGTGTATTAAACAAATACATGTCGGGAGCAGTTCCAAAACAGAGAAGTTCATTTAAGTAATACTGACGAAATCGGTGGAGCACAGGAGTGTCATTTCCGCCACTGCTACCCGCCAAACACAGAACAATACCCGAGCAGAATGACAGCCCATATTGGTGTGCGACTGTAGAAGGTATGTATATATACTTCAATCTGGAATTCCTTATACTATACAAACATCAGATGTACAGGCTAAACTCATTATTAAGGATTGGTGTCCAAGCAACCTGATATAGCCAAGAATCATTCTTAGATTAGAGTAATAATAAGGTTAGCAGGGTTATCTGGTCTAACATACACGTATTTTTTGTGCAAGCAATAGAAAGGTAATTTAGGCAATTTTTATATAGTTAAGATAGACTTATGTAAACTGGCAAAAAAACCAGGGGACATTACACATTGTATGGTAACATGTGACGCGTTTAAATATACCAAAAAAACAACATTTGAAAAAATATTGATTGAACATGAAAATTAATATAAAATTCATATCTAAGATGCATTTCAAATGTAATATGGTCATTCAATAGCTATTTCTTTTTGGACTCTACAGAATAAAATTCCTTGTTCAGAAAAAATCAAAACTAGCTATTTCATTTTAAAAATGTAGCATACATCAGCAATAATTTGTGTAAAAAGAATTCATATAAAATTGTAAATAATGTTTACAAATTTATCACTAACAAGCTAGAACTGATTTGCATGCGTTAAAATAACAAAAACAAACTAGCGTGGAAACCCAAAATCCCTCAAATCTGCTATAAATTCCTTTCAAATTGCTCACGGATGCTCAATTGTTGTGCGAGCTTCAATTGTGGGTATCCATTGCTAAATGGGAAACAGATCAATGTTTCTTGATTTCTCAGCATCCATGTTGCATATGCATGTCTTATGTGCATGGATGAATTTCATGCACAACCTTGCCAATTCAATGTGAGTACTCATGTGAGTTTCATGGCATACTCATCAAACACTTGTCCACAGGCATCAGCGAGTTTACATGGCAAAAACTTGTTGAACCAAATTTTCGTGCGAGTCGACAAATATACTTTTTACACATGAATTAGCTCAGCAAAGTAACCTAGAAATGGTGGCCAAAGAAAAAACTGGAAAGCTAAAAGTAAATAATGTGCAGTCTCCATTCCTTGATAAAAATTGAAAACATAACAAACTAGTTTATATAAGTTTTTGATCCATGATCGTTGGATCAAATTGTGGAGAACAAAATTCCTATCCGGAATAATCTTAGGATAACTAAAGTTTGCACTAGTCTAAAATCTAAATTGGGGTGTAAAACCGATGACAATCCAGTCACCTCCTTTTCAACTTGCCAACACACAGCATAAACCTGGTCCATTTGTTAACTTTCACATAATTCTTTGTTTCTGCATGCTTTGGGATTTTCTGATGTGATCTTCATATAACTGGGATTATTAGTAAAGTCTAACCTATCCTCCATGTTCACATTCAACTATCCAGGCTTATCTTGTGAAATTTGTTTATTGTTATACTTGGTAATTTACGTACATGAAATAATATACAAATAGCAGTGCATACCAGATATAGGAGTAAAATATATCTTTATTAGCTCATGAACTTAGTACAAAGAAGAAGACCGAAGATGGTTGGCCAAGGATCACAATTCATTTGACAATGCGATTCCTTTCCTTGGGGGTACATGAAATATTTAAAGGACCTGGCAATTGCCAAGAGGAACACAACCGTCAAACAACCAACACAACTACTCGACAGTGATAACAAACTTAAGCAGGGTCAAGGGCTAGCGCCCCAGGCATGCTTTCTATCGTGATACATGGCAGGGTTGAGGGGGAGCGCCTCCGCTGCCAAGGCCAAATTAGCACCTTCAGAACCACACAAAACACCATGGTGCACACCATTTTCTTGATTTTTTAAGATGCCAAAAACAATATTGGTATTAATTCATTATGCTCTCTATTGTACGACTTTCTTCTTCCACATAGGCTGACATACGGTATGGTGTTTTTGTCATACAACTTACTAATTCCTCTCTCTATGTATGCCCTGATCCCATATGGCTTCATGTATTTTTCCACATAAGAACTGTATTCCTTGTCAGTACGACTCGTGTTCTCTCTTGGCCGTACGAAAATTTGCAGTGAAGTTTGTGTTCTCCCTTATAGACCTTCCAATCGTTCCTTGGTCATACAAAACGTTTTATGTGTAGTGTATACACTGCTAGTACTCCCCATTATGATGTGGTACAATTTTGATCTTTCGTAACTTCTAGATCCGGTGTATGGTCCCACACCTACTCTTCCGTATAGTGTTTGGCCGACTATCCAATATTGTTCCTTTTTTGCTCGCAAGTCACATATGGCATAAACCCTGTACGACCTGTATGATACTCTTGTCTCTCAAGCGTGTCCGTACGGTACTCTCCTTCCTTTTGACACCTTTGATGTCTTTGCTTCTTTGTATGGTTGTGCCTTGTATGACTGATGTTCTCCCTCGTACAGTTGGCAAAGGCAATTGTTGTAGAACTTCCCCTCATGTGATGTTTCCCTCCCTTTCTCGGCATAGGGTGTCTCTTACAAGTGGTGTGCAGTACTTAGCCCATACCAATGCAATTCTTTCCTTTTGTTACCTTCTCTTTTCACTTTCGCTCCTTTTTTTCTTTTTTGCTTCCATTTTCTATCTCTGTACTATCAGATGTATCACACACTTGTATCCTTTGTTCTTCACCGAGTGTTGTAGCTTCAAGAAAATTACATGTTGATGGTTGTACCTCATTGTCGTACATTTGCCAATGGAATAATCCATTTAGGGAACTCGTCTCATCCTCTTAGCAACTTCCAAGTTGTAACACCCCTTCATCATTGTCTCCACCCTCAAACTCTGAGTTGGATGCTAACTCCTGGCTCACCACTTGGCTCCGCAGGTGAATGATGTACTTCCTCCCATCACCTCAACAGAGTGTCCTTTTTTCAATTGTGGTTTGCTTTTGTCGTGATTAGCCAACCCTTCCTGTGGAGGGCGTCGTATGGCTTATTTTTAAGTTGGATGACAACAAAGTCCAAGAAGAAATACTAAGTGCCAATGGGGTGACCTTTTGTGCCATCAACATCCCAAGTGGTTTGATGCCATGTTGGTGGACACCTACAAGATGGAAGGTTGGTGGCCACAACGTTGGCTTGCCGAGTGCCTTACATGTCTCTTTTGGTAGTACATTCATGCCAGAGCCCCCATTGACAATGATGTTTGACAGCTTTCGTCCCATTATCTCCATCTCGATGACAACTGACTTCCTTCCAATGCCCACTGTTAGCAACATAGGGTTGTCTTCAGGTGGTGACTGCATCGTTGGTTCGCCTTGCTACTTGCATTTGTGTATTAAAATAAAATCTTTCTATTTATTTAATGGTCATCTATAATGTAAATATCCTATAGAAATAGTTTCTATTTTCACGACTGTTTCTTATTTAGAAACATCGTCTCTTGTAAATCTATTTAAGAACTATTTTGTTCTTCATTCAATACAAAAAATATTTTACCAATTACTTAGTGTAATATGGTATCAGAGCAAGGTCTTTTTTTGAAAAAAAAATTAATTTCATTTTCGAAATTATTTGCACATTGAAGTTTTTTAAATTTTTTCTGAGATCTTTGCTCTCTTTTCTCAAACCCGACTAGGGTTTTTCAGAGTCATTTTTTTGGTGCAACTAATCTAGGTGTCGCTTGACTTGCAAATCCTATTTTTGTTGGGCGAAAGTTTTTCTCAAACCCGCGCGTCGTTCTTCAACCTGCGACCAATCATTGGTGTTTTTCACTCCTTTTGTGGTCACTTTTTCCTGTTGCCCACACCTCTATATGGTCATTTTTTGCATGTGACAAGATATCTTCCATTTTCGTTTACATAGATTTATGGTCGTTTCTTCTACAACGCAGCTCCTTTCTTTGGTTTTTTAGGGCTGATGACCAATGCTGTGACGATGCCCTTCAAATCTGGCCATTATTCTGCAAGTTCGAACTTGTTACATCGTCGTTTTTGAAACTTTTTTGCCACTTTTTAAAGTTTGTTGCAGACGGCTAGGGTTTCTTTTGAAACACTTGTTTTCCGTGCTGGATCAAAAATCGACTTTCGAATTTTTGATGGGTTTTTCAAAATCTCAACTAGTCGTCATCATATTTTTTTGGGTACCTTGTTTTCCGTGCCTCAAAATTTGTACCATTAGATTTTCATTCTGATTTCAAATTCCTTCTAGGTTTTTTGAGATCTTTTTTGGGTCTGCCAAATTTTTTTTCTCAAAATCCGTGCCAGTCGTACTTCATCACTTTTTTGAAGTCTGTACTTGATTCAGCCTTTGTTTTCTACTTTAGGATTCATATTTTGGATTCTGTGTTCACGCCTCCTCTACTTTTTCATTTTCCGTGCATTGGGAAACATGCACGATTAAGTCATTGACCAACTTAATGTTGGAAGGCAATCAGGATTGTCGCAATCGTTGGGCTTTCGAGCAGTGGAAGCAAGGAGGGTCTCAGCCTAAAGCCAATGTTGATGAGCACACAGAGCAGAAAGAGTCTGCCTTTTACGCCTTCATGGCTAAATGACCTGCAGACCATGTGAAATCTTCTGTTTGGTATATTGATTTTGATGCTTCTCGACATTTCACTCACAGGCATGATTGGTTTACAATTTTTTCTCCCTTTACTGATTTAGTTATGTTTGGAGGAGGTGAAGAGTCAAGGGCAACATTCAGATCCAGTCCAGTGGGAGAAATCTCATATTTCTGAACGTATACTATGTTCCTGGCATGGAACTTAACCTTCTCTCAGTGAGTTAGGTCATGCGACATTCTCCACAGCTGGATGTTGTCTTCAGTGCACATAAGTGCTCCATTGTTGATTGTGCAACTCGCACTACTATTGTTGTTGGCATAGACGATCATGGTCTATATAGACTAGTGGATTCTGGTGATACTTCTAAGCATGCCTTCGCAGCAAAATCAGTCTCTATCAGCAGTCTCTGGCATCAGCGATATGGTCACCTGAACATTCAGTATCTTTCTCAGCTTGTTCTAGAAGATTTAGTTTATGGCCTACTTGATATTCAAACTCAGAATCAGTGAGTTTGTGGAGCTTCTCAAGCTAGAAAGTAGCACATGACACCGTTCAAGTATGGTGACTCATGACAAGCCTCAAAGGTACTACAGTTGGTCCACACTAATGTATGGTGTCCAATGAATATTGCTTCTGTTACTGGGTGCAGGCATTTCTTACTTTTTGTTGATGATTTTAGTAGAAAAATGTGGGTGTACTTTCTTAAACAGAAATTAGATGTGTTTACTATATTTTAGAAATTTAAGGCTTTAGTAGAAAAAGAGTCTGGGTATTCTATTATATCTCTTAGGTTTGATAATGGGGGGAGTTTTGTTCTACTACTTTCTCTACTTTCTATGATACACATGGCATAAAACATCAGTTAACCACACCATACACCCCTCAACAAAACAATGTTGTAGAACCTCGCAACCGCACCATTACAGAAATGGCCAATCTGTGATGGAACATAGGAATTTTCCTAAGAAGTATACGAAAAAAGCAGTGTTTATTGCGGTCTATCTCCTTAATCGGTCTCCCACATTTGCAGTTAAGGGGAAGACTCCCAAGGAAGCTTGGACTGGTCGCAAACCACATATTAGCCATCTGAAAGGTTTTGGCTCTTTAGCATATATATGGATTCCAAATGCTCAGCACTCCAAGTTGGATTCCAAGTGTCAGATTCTCATGTTTACAGGTTACAATGACAACCATAAAGCTTATTGACTAATTGATGTAGACACTAATCGTCTTATCTTCAGTCGAGATGTTGTCTTTGATGAAGAACGAGGACCATTTTTGCCTTCCTCATCTGAGCAGTGTTTTGAGAATCAGCCTTTGGAGGCTTCAGATTTGGGTGTTTGTCTCCCATTTGGTTCTTGATGGGAGGGATGATGCAAATTCTGTATTTGATATGCACTACCTGAATTTCCTCCGCGTGATGCTGATCTTCTACCTGTCGCATATCCTCTTCCACCTCTAGATGCAATTATTGCTCCTCTCGAGGTTGGCACATCTACTCTCCGGCCTAAGTGTTGAGTCAAGACCATCAATGATCTTCGTCCTGATGAGCTCATTGAGGGTAGAGCTTCTAGAAGTAAGGGCAAGCAACAAAATACTGTTAATTTTGCTCTCATGGCCAACCTTCATAGTATTTATGAGCCTCAGACATTTAAAGATGCAACAAGGATTTCAGAGTGGGAGCAGGCAATGGATGCAGAATTCCAGAGACTTTAGAAGAAAAACACCTAGGTTCTCTCTAATCTTCCTCTAGGGAAGAAACCCATTAGCTGCAAATGGGTATATAAGGTCAAGTACCCTGCAAATGGTACCTTAGATAAGTACAAGGCCAGATTAGTTGCTCGAGGGTTCACACAGCGGGAGAGCATTGACTACGAGGAGACATTTGCTCCTACTGCCAAGATGAGTACAATTCGTCTTCTTCTCGCCATTGCAGCTCATTGTGGATGGAAAGTCCATCAAATGGATGTTAAGAGTGCCTTCCTCAATAGTGAGTTGTAGGAAGAAATCTACATGACGCAGCCTCCTGGTTTCAAGGATGCCGACAAAGACCACCAAGTATGTAAACTCAAGAAAACACTATGGACTCAAACAGGCTCCTCGAGCATGGTACATCAAAATTGATGAGTACTTGCTTGCTCATGGTTTTCACCGTTGCCCTTCTGATAGTAATCTATATATCAAATGCTCTGGCGATGATATTCTCTTTCTTGTTGTCTATGTGGATGACTTGATCGTTACTGGTAGTTCAACACATTTGATTGCAGAAATCAAACAAGACTTGTGCAAGGATTTTGATATGACATATATGGGGCTTCTCCATTATTGTTTAGGTGTTGAGGTTTGGCATACTGACAGTAGCATCTTTCTTTCTCAGTCTAAGTATGGTAGGAACTTGCTTGACAGGTTTTGAATGTAGGATTGTAAACCTGCTTCCACACCCATGGAGAAAGGGCTGAAATTATCAGCCAAGTTTGATTCTCCTCCTGTTGATGAAACCACTTACAAACAACTAGTGGGCAGTCTCATCTATCTCACTGCCACTAGACTTGATCTTTGTTTTGCAATGAGCTACACTTCATGCTTCATGATAGCCCCCAAGGCTGATCATTGGGTAGCAAGGAAGCGTGTGCTGCGGTATGAGAAAGGTACCTCTGGTTATGGACTTCTTTACACTAGGAGTCATGATTCTAGACTTTGTGGGTTCACAGATTCAGATTAGGTAGGTTCCGTTGATGATAAGACATCAACCTCTGGATGTGTGTACAATTTGGGATGTAGTGCAGTCACTTGGAGTAGTAAGAAGCAACATGCAGTCTCACTCTCATCTACAGAAGCAGAGTATCGCGCAGCTGTTAAGGCAGCTTGTGAAGCAGTTTGGCTTCGTCGGATGCTTGCAAATATGCATTTGTCTCAAGATGGTTCGATTCCCTTGCTCTTTGATAATCAAGGAGTTCTCAAACTTGCCAAGAATCCGGTCTTCCATGAAAGAACCAAACATGTAGATGTTCATTATCATTACATTCGGTAGTTAGTTGAAGATGGGACAATTCAATTGCAGTATGTTCCAACAACGGATCAAACTGCAGATATTCTTACAAGCCTCTTGGTCTCCATAAGTTTGTTAAATTCAGGGAACAACTTGGTGTAGTTGATAGATGAACCATTAAGGGAGGGTATTAAAATAATACCTTTCTATTTATTTAATGGTTATCTATAATTTAAATATCCTGTAGATATAGTTTCTATTTTTATGACTGTTTCTTGTTTAGAAACATCGTCTCTTGTAAATCTATTTAAGAACTAAATTGTTCTTCATTCAATACAAAAAATATTTTACCAATTACTTAGCGTAATATTGTGTTGTCTAAGTGTGTCATCACCAACGGTGTTTGTAATTGCCACTCTCAATTGTGGCATAGTTTGAAGGTCTTCCACCTTGATGGGTACGATTGTTTGTAGCACTTGCCAAACTATGTTCTTCTCTGACTCAGATCGCAATGATGTACTTGCAATTCCATTGGAAATTATTTGTTCCTTTGCCATCATTTGTTCTGCTCTTGCTTCTTGGAGTCGCTCCTGCGTATGAGGGTCTGGGTACACCGCCTTCTTTGTCTATGCTCTTGTGACTACCAAACTGCCTCATCTTGTTCCACTTTGAACATATTAGTACCCTTCTACTTCGGGCAGTTGGTGTCTTCATGGTCACCTGGTCCACACCATTTGCACACTAATTGTACATTCTCCTTTCTTATTTTGGTAGTCTCTCGCAAAGTGTCCCCATTCCCTACATTGTCGACACTATATGATTGGACGTCCTCGAGTCGTATTGTATTTGATTTTGCCATTGATTTCCATAACCACTTGGTAATACATTTTGTTGTTTCGATGCAGTAGACTCTCCTTGCATGAAGAGTACTTGCGTACTTCTAGTCTTCAAATTATATGGGCACTCCTTTATTGAATGACCCATTGGTAAATCTCACAGAACATCATTTTAGGATAATTACCTTTTGTGCGCCCTTCACTTTTGCACTCTGTACACCATAATTCATTACTTTCTTTATTGGTCCCTTTCTCAGCCTTTAGTTCTTTCATCATTCTCATCATGTCTCGCCGTAGGTCTTGGACTGTTGTTGATTTATCATCACTACTACCCTCGGTGCTATCGTTATCATGTGTCTTCCTCTTCCCTCGAAAGGATGTTATGTTTTCACTATCATTGTTCGTTCCCCGATTGTAGGCATCAACATACAAGGGTGGAGGCACCACTTTCATCTTCTTGTGTAGGGAAGGAATCAACCCCTCGATGAACCACCTCTTCTTCAACCTGTTAGTTGGCCGATTCTCCAACTTGCCCAACGATTCCTTGAGCTTACGATTGTAAGCCCACACGCTCTCATTTTTTCCTTGTTTGGTAGTATAAGTTTCAGCTACAATCTCATTGTCGTCTCGTAGCAATTTAAACTCAGCCTCGAACGACCTCCTGAGAGCATCCCATGAAGCTATGGATGAAGCATCTAGTTCTGTGAACCAGTTGATGGCTATACCCCATAGCGTTGGTTGAAACACTCTCAGCCAATAGTCTTTGTCATCCTGACCGTTTGCTACCTAGATAGTCTCACAGGTCTTCTAGTGCCTTATAGGGTCTTCCAACTCATTCCCCGTGAACTTCAGCAGTTTTTGCCAATCCACATTCAGACTTGTCAAAGAAGTCACCATCTTCCTCACCCAATTGCCCCCTTGTGCATCAAACCTGGGTGGACTGTTTCGACCACTATGTTTTTGTGCTTTCCTTGCACTCTCAGCTACACACGTGTCCTTGACACGTCCACCTCGAGTGTCCCCAACACCTCGAGTACTTCCAGGTTTTGACTCGTACTTGTACTCCCTCCGTCTGAGGGTCTTGAGTTTAGATCCTCAAATGATAGGTTCTCCTAGATAGATTTTCAATGCCATGCAATATGTCTGACAGTTCAAGATTTCCTTCTTACTCCTCGTTTGACGATGTTTGTACAGATAGTTGTCTTACTTCGTTGGCGAGGTACATTTTGTTAGGTGGCGGTTGTTTCTGGTAATTTCTTGTAATCTTCTTCTCTGTTCTTGTTATGCAGTTCTTAAAGATTGCCTGATTACTTGGTCTTGACCACCTTGTGGCCTCTTCTCGCCTTTATTGGGATCCAAGGGCATGAATCACGCAATGCTGACCCGTTTTCTTTTAAGACAACAACACCAAATGTTTACTGCTATACCCAATAATTTACATACTTTAAATAATAATACATATGGCAGTGCGTACTAGATATAGGAGTAAAATATATCTTTATTAGCTCATGGATTCAGTACAGAGAAGAAGACCGAAGATGGTCGGCCAAGGATTACAATTCATCTGACAATACCATCTCCCTTGGCAGTACGCGACATATTTAAAGGACCCCACAGTTGTCAAGAGGAACACAACTACCAACCAACCAACACAACAACTACCTGATAGTGATAACAAACTTAATACGGACAATTAATACATTGGCGGATAACCAATTTTATCAAATACAACAATATGCATTTTATGCCAACTACAAAATTTACTGTGATCAAACTATTGAGGAAATTCCGTAACTGCAAATAATTGACCTTCATGTTCTTTATGTTTAAATCAGGCCGAATCTAATCCACCCATGACCTTCATGGAAAAAGCAACCAGGACTATATTTAGAAATTAAATGATATCTGATGCGTGGTATTATTGTCCATGTTGCCAGTGGTTCTGCTAGGTGTTCTCTTAAAATTCCACTTTGACGACCATATTTCGGGTGCAGAATTTCTGTAATTTAGTCACGTATCCTCCAGGTCAGCTAACTTGGGCACTATAAATCCTTATACAAAAGTCTTTATTAGCACTCTATTCTATACATAAATTAAAAGATTAATAAGAGATTAGTATTATTTTTTAAAATAAAAATCTGATTTTTTTGATGGAACCGACTTAGAATTAAATTTTGAAATTTTCTTTTTTTTGGGGCCGACCTTGGGTCTATGGTGCCAAACCCCTGCCCTCATACTCTCGCTTTGTTTTCATAAAAGAAAAAAATGAAAATTGTTTTGGGCCCATGTTTTCCAAGAGTAAATTTGTAAAAAATTAATACAAATATGTGATTTATAATCATATGACATTATGATGAGAATTGTACTTGTCTTTTGATCTATAAATTGAGGAAATCTACTTATGACCTCTATAAATTTATTTTTTGCATGTTTGTTATGTATAATAATCTTCATGCCCACTCTCAAGTAAATCTCTTACAAAGTCCATTTTAAATGTTTTCACATGGCATTGTGGGGATAGAAAAGGCTGTCAATGCCATATTTCAAATACTCAGACTCAAAAGTCCTAACATTTGACTTGGACTTGGAACTTGGCAAAATCTCAGCAAAGTTTCGGAACATTTAAAAATGCATAAATTGTGAAATAGTGATGACAAAATGTGTAAAAGTGAATTTATAGGGGTCATAAGTAGCTTTTTCTTCATTTACAGTTGAAAAGAACGAGTCCAATATAAATTACATGTTTCTATTTATATTTCACAAATCTCATTTGTAGAAAATATGGGCCCGAAAAATAATTTTTTTACTTTTTAAAAAGAAAAGTGAGAGTCTGTGGGCAGCGCCTCTAGAGCATATGCTATTGTGGTAGACTGGGCTATGGGAGAGCGTACCTAGTCACATACCCTAAAAAATTGTACACACATACTTGCATGGGCTACATTTGCTTCAAAAGGCAAAACCTGTTGATTTTTGCCACATATTCATGTTTCTTTGTGGATCTACCATGTATGGAAAGTCTATGTGACAAACTCACCGAGTACTTGCTGGTGAGTCTGCACCATGAACTCACCCAAACACTTCTGTTAGTCAGTAGCACCCTGCAATTTTACTTGCGTATCATGCGACAAGTTTTTAATCTTGGTCTGTGCCATATGTTGAATTTTGAGGATAAGAAGTGCCATATGAAATAGAAGATTTATTTGTATTTGGTTAATATTTTGGGCCTCTGCTCTAGGTGATGGAGCAATATTTATCTCTTAATTGTCATATTGTGGCATACAAAACCAGGCATTTTTGTGGGAAGGGAAGTACATTTTAATATAATATTGTTTCGTGGGAATGTGTTTGGAACTCCTTTGTTTTTAACTTTGAGATAGTGAGACACCCTTGTGATTTTTTTCCATGTTTTTTAAAGGGAGAATTATTTTATGGTTTTAACTTTTGCCAGTGTCAGCGGTAGGTTTAAAATTTTACTTTCCAAATAGCATGCATCCAGGGAAGAGTGTATGCTATATCATAGGAGGGTCAGTTGAATGAAATATTTGCTGGCTTTTTCATGGGTATCCTTAGGTTAGAACACGATGCACATGGAAAATGACAGTTAAGGGGTATATACTATTACAAAAAGAGAAAGGCATAGAATTCAAGAAGAAATCTTATGCAAGGGACATAAGATATATTAGTGATAGCTGAAAACCTCTGTCTTATTCTCTTCAACTTGGTTACTAAATCTCTCGTGGATGATGTGGTTACTCAGTCTGAATTTGTACGATTATTGGCAGTTAAACCATCCTTTTTTGAACTTCTAGTTATAAATTTCTTGTAATAAATAAGTTTTCCATCAGCAGGAATCTGATGCTAGATTATTGCATGCAGGCATTCTCTTTGGATTTTAACTTGCGAGCACATATGCGCACGCACTCACAGGAGAACTATCATATTTGTCCATTTGAGGAATGTGGAAAACGTTATGCGCACGAGTACAAGTTAAAAGCACATATAAAATCCACACATGAGAAGGCAGGTTTCATACACATTTGAACATTAATTTTTGTTCTGTTTAGAGTTTTTCCTGTTCCTCTTTATAGTAAATACTGAGATAAAAAGGGATAAGGGTCCATTTTTGATAATAATTTTGTATTAGATTCGGTAATTGTACTTTGATCACGACATACCAGTAGACTATAAACTTTTGTTTACCATTTTCTCCTTTTTTCTTTTTAAATGATGGGGCTTGTGTATCTCTTTCCTTAGGTGATGACTCTCTATAGCTCAACACTACACTCCAAGTGAATGTTTTCTTTCTGGAGCCAACTTACAATGTTGTGAGAGCTGGTTTAGGATGTGGACATGATTCACTGCTATTGAGCTTTAGTGCAATGCTTGATCTTATAGAATTGGCAAGTTCATTTATGTTCATGAAATTAATGTGTGAACGTGTCTGAGATTTCTCTTTTAATTATGAATTCAGTTTTGGTTGTTAAATGTTGCCCTGCATCCTGGTAGGACGAGTGACATTAATTCCATGTACATCAGAAATTCATTATGTGATGAGTTAGAGAAGGGGAATTATTTCCTGAAATCATTTTTACGACTTTTCATGAGTGTTCTTGAATCTAATAAATGTGCTCTACTTTGCAGAATTTGGCTCATGCTGTGAAGTTGACACCCCCTCAAGCTGAGAGGGAATTTGTTAATCCAAAAGTCTCAATACCAGCATATGGATCTGTCACTTTGGATCGCCCGTTTATCTGTCCTTATGAGGGTTGTGACAAGTGCTACATACATGAGTATAAGTTGAATCTTCATCTTAGAAGAGAGCATGCAGGTTATGCTTTTGAAGAAAATGGAAAACATGAAAGTGACAGTGACGATGAAATGGATCAAGCAAGCGACCAAGAGACAAATGTAAGGAGTGCTGGTATCATGACAGGATCTGGCCGTGGAAAACTACGAGTAACTTCAAAGACGGTGTCTGCGGCAAATGTTCAAAGAAAGATTCCAAGTTTAGGTGTTGATTTGAACACAAACACAAATGCCAGATCATTTACCAAGTCAAAAGAACTTGGGAAGGGCAATCCTCAAGAAGACAGTGAAGAGACCAAAGAAGACCAGGATGATACAGATAATGAACATTGGGGCCATGGGACAGAAACAGATGACGATGATGATGAGGAAGAGGACGATGATGAGGAAACTGAGGATGATATGGAGTAGTCTACAAAAGTTAATTTTCAAGTCAAGAATCAACGAGAATTGTTAGATAAGAAGGAATCAAGCAATAAGAATAATTAAAGTAGGATGTGTAATAATCATACTGATGAGCAGGGATCACAAGACATTTGTGAAGTAGAGGTTCTTTATGATTTTTCGTTGGCTGTCTGTGAATTTGACGATTTCTCGGATCTCTACCTAGCATGTTGATTCTGTACCTTATCTTATTCCATAGAAAATATGCCATCTGTAGTATAAATGAGCTAGTAGCATATGGTAAGTTTGTTTGCCTGTGAAATCAGCATTATTTGCAGGGTTTAGAAAATTATTAATGGGGAGTCTTAAGAGTCCTTCCCACTGTTATAATTCTTTGCAGTACAGGTGCATTGATTGAGACAGTCAACCTGCATTTTTAAATAGTGTCTTCAATCATATATCAAATGTACATAATCATTTCAAAGACAATTATAATTTAAATAGTGTGTTATCAGAGATTCGACTTAGAACAGTCTCTGGACTGTTTATTGCAATGCTGATATTTCAAAAACTAAATGCTGGATAGCGTCACATTTATAAGTTAATTGCAATGTTGGGAATGATCAAGTTTTGTTTTCATTAGAAAGGTTTTATTTGTAGATCTAATTTAGATTCATAATCTTCTTAATTATCGTTTTGCTCTTGAAACAAGATTAATGATACGGATATGTCGCTTTCTTTTATTAGTGTATTTTTTCAATTTAAAAAAAAATAATTTCTCATTAATGGAATAAATGGTTAGTTGTCCAGATTTGATGCCTTCACATAATAGCGAATTTATGGCTGAGGGTTTGTGGAACTTTATGATCCATTGTTGTTACTTTTCTCTACATCTTTTAAAATTGTACATCTGCATGTTTTGGTAATTTGAAATTAGGTTGTGCGTTGAATATCTTATTCCGCCTCAAAGAATATCAGCATGCTAGATTAAGCCTTTGCAGCCTTCACAATGTCACACGTAGGTTGCACTCTTGATTATTCGTCATTTAGTTCGAATACTAAACCATCTTGTAAATCATCCTGAGAATGAAGGTGCCTAACGTATGACTGAATAGCGAATTATCAAACCAAACATGTTGATTTAACACAAGTTATGCATGATAGGGTAGCTAGATATGTTTCTTGGCGTTGCTTCCTTTGATTTATAACTATAGTCTGCGTTTATTTTCCCTACCTAAATAAGCATAGAATTTGCAATCTAATATGCTGTGATTCTACTACCCATTTTTGACATATGCCAAACCATAAATTTGCTTGCTACAATTGTACTACTAATTTATTTTTTTGTGGACTATTATCTCCATTCTTCTCTATTATGCACTTTTGGACAAAATAGTGGTTATTTTGTGGTTTACATTTACTATTGGCGACCCTCCGTTAATTTGTATTTGAAACTGATAATTGTTGAATGCATCAAGTTTGGAAGAATACTCAAATGTTCTTTTTAAAACACAATTTTGAGGGGCCTCTCATGGGTGTTTCGATCTAGCATGTGCTAGACGCTTAATGGATTATTTGGGTCAATTTGTTGAAGGCTGTTCTTTTCTCACATTGTAAAATATTGAGTGATGACATCAAAAGTCTTGATTATAGCTAATCCCTTGGGGTGAAAGAGATGTTAAAAAAAGGTTAACACTTGCGGTGCCAATTTTTAACATCTCGGCGTTACTTTTGAAAAATCATTTTGCTATTGTTCTAACCATTCTTTTATGTCACACATTTGATCTTCTATTATTTGTCAGCATTGTGTCATTCTTCATTAATTAAATAACAAAAATGATTAATTATTTAAATAACTAGACATTTGTCCTTTAATCTTGTCCATTTCGCCCTTAATCATTTAATCTCGTCAGTTAAATAATAGTCTTTAAAAGTGAACAACCAATAATTTGTCCATCCTAATTTACCCCTAATCTATTATCCCATAGTTAATTAATTGAGTAATTTATCTCAAATGTAAGAATTAATAATTTTGAACTTAAATTATTCCGTCATTTCTAATCCCATTTATTTGGCTTCATTTTCACTAATTTTGATTCCATCCACTAATTTAGCCTCCATCCTCTAATTTCTCCTTATACCTTCCCTTTTCCATTTCCTCTAATTTCTCCTCACACCTCCCCTTTTTCATTTTCTCTAATTTAGCCTTGAATCTTACCCTTAATTATGCATTTGATTTCTTATTTCAAATTGTGCATTTCAATTTGTCATAAAATGTCATAACATTGTCATATTCCTAAATGCAACTCAAATTTGTAATAAGTTTGTCATTTTTCAAATTTGAGTCTTCAAATGTGATCTTGACCGTCAATTCAAGTTCCAAAAATATATAAATTGGGCTCATTTTCATCATTCTCTCGAACCACACATTTCAAGTATTCATATTATTCTCCCATCAATAATTACTTTTATTGTAGGTGTATTTTGTCAACATGGGAGCAACATGAATTTGGATAAGAAAAAAAGAACATTGAAGCTTCATTAAGGGAGTGCTTTGTTTGGTTTATTTTCCATACTTTATGCACTTTGTCTTAATAGTTTGATTAGGATTAGGTTTGCATGATTTTATAGGCTTTGTGGTTGGTTTATCATGCATTTTCTGATTACCAATTTCCTAGTCATCATTTTGGTGAACCTAATGTGAATACATGCTTAAAAATTGATCATCTTTTGGGGTTTTGATGTGTTTGCAGGTACAAGTCCAGTCTCTATGCACTTGGTAGCTTCTACTACGTAATCAAGAGAATGTATGCGCACTCAGACACTTCTGATGTGTAGTCAGACAATTTTGCTGTGCACTTAGGAATATATCTACACAGTTAGACTTAACAGTTGTGCACTTAGGCTTAGATTTTGTGCAGTTAGATATAATATAGTTCATTTCATTAGATGTTTTAGTTTGATGCTACATGCAGGCTTGTTGATATTAAATCTGATAATTAAATGGCATAAAATGAATCACAACTTTCATTTGGGCTTAAAATGAACACAAATTTTCATCTAGGTTAATTAGGGGATTCAATTTAAAACAACTTTAATATAGTTTAACTAGGTGTTAATGAACAACAATCTTTCATATAATCTAACTAGGATGATGGAATAAATAGGCAATCTTTCAGATAGATCTAAATAGGGGTTAATTAATCCAGTTTCTTGCACATTTCTCATTTTAGATCAAATGTGGTAATAATCATATGTTTTGTTGCTATTTTTGTTCACTTATGAATGTTTTTGTGCACTTGGGCTGCTCTCATGTGCACTTGAGTCACTTTTTTTTGTGTGCTCAGTGCACGTTTCTGTGCACTTGGGATAACTGTTGCACAATTGGTATGGTATGGTCAAATTTTGATTCAATGTCTCTTTTATGTTCTTCAAGATTTTTAATTTTTGTCAGGGTAGAGATTTTTGTGTTACTGATGATTTGTGTAAAACCTTGGGGATTGTGGGATGAAGAGATATTGAAATTACTAGCGAGTTTATTGTAGGACGTGTGACAAAAAAATGTGCTTTCAAAACTTTATGTATTTGTTTGATTAGATAGAACACATTTCATTTCTAAGGTCAATGAGTTCTTCTTGGTGTGTTTGCTGCATTTTCACATTGTAGGGTGGACCTATTGCTATGCGAAGCATCCTCTCTTTGTGCTTTGTGCAACCTTGGGTGTAAGAGAAAAGTGATAATGACGCCTTAAAAAAAATAGAGGGCTTGTCTTGGTTGGGAAAATAGGTACTCACCACCAAGAGAGTGACCCAAGTAGTAATGGATGGACTAAAGCCAAGCTTATTTGAATCATTTATAAAATAAGATTGTGATGACAGTCCAATCAATGATAAGTGGTGCATGATAACTCTCCTCTAGTATCTTTAGATACTTAAAATCCTTGTTCCAAGGGTTGGGATACCTCCTAAGGGAGTTTATCATTGCATCCCTTGAACTAGATTCCCTTTCTATGAGGCATTGTTTTAGAAAGCTAAAACATTTATATAATTGATGAGTAAGACCCATAATATGTACTCTTCATTGTTGAGACATAAAATGCCTTAGGTCTTTGGACCTTTGGGGTAAGAGATTCAGATGATTCTCATTTCGTGTAAGGGGAAGCATGTGACAATTGGATCTCCATGTGTCTGCTTTGTCCAGGTATATGAAGAAATCCAAGTGGGGATTTAACAAGTACTATCTTTTCTAGCCTAGGTTTTGATTGTTTGTTTGAAGTAAAAACCAACCATTTTGTTTGATGCGTCTTGTGTGAGTTAAAATAAATTGGATTATCCAAACACTATTTCACTCAAAACCAACAAATAATTGACCAAACATTTCAAATATTGTCAAATCAAACCTTGCAAAACATGGAGATTCAAAACTATATAGAGCCTTGCAATCTTGTTTCAACCTTGCATGATTAGATGTCCCATTAGGTTAAACCTTTGCATTAGTGATCATTTTCCTTGAGTCCTAATAGGAAAAGTGAACTTTCAAACCCAAAGTTCTGATTGTCGGAATCCCAGATTGAGATGTAATTGCAAACCTGAGACTTGAAGGTTGTGAACTGACTTCCTGCCAAATTTTAGCTAAAAATAGCAAGGACATGTTGAAATTCAACTTGTACCTGGGGAGAGGTCAGCTTTGGCAATGTGTTCCTAACACTTTCAAACAAAAATTTAACATACTTTGCAATTTCTCACATTAGCCCATAAAAGATCAGATAGCTCCACAATTTCTACATATAGAAAAATGAGAAAGAAGATTGAAAAAGGGGCTTTCCTTTGTCAAACCCTTGTTTAGGAATCAACCTTGAAAATGAATTAAAATTGCATAAGGAAAGATGAAATAAAAACTACATTTGAATTACCTCATGCCTTGATGATGCAATGCATCTTTGAATGTGATCACAAGTGTTGATGCAATAGCTTGATCTCCACAAAAACCTAGTAGGAAATCATGAAACCAAATCCTTGAATGATGGATGTTGAAGTTTTTCCACAATGCTTGATGAAGAAGAATGATTGAACACTTGGATGCTTGATTGAAGAAGAGATCTTGAACTCTGATTTGCTTGCTTGATCATGAATGCTTGAAAACTTGATATGGAATACTTGCACTTGATAATGGATATCAAAATTAGGACATATAGGGGTCTTATATACATCTCACATTATTTTAGGGGTTAAAAATCATACAAGCCGACCACAGATCATGATTTCCCTTTAAAACCTTGAATGGACATCTAAGTGAAATTTGTGTCTAGAAACCCAGGGATAGGTCGAGTTTGGTGACTTGTCCCAAGGACAGGTTGAGTTTGGTGACTTGTACCTTGGAGAATGGGCTAAAATTTGGTATGGGTCCTTAAGAAATAGGGTAGAAGCAGGAAAATAGGAACTAGGACATTCTAATGTTGGGAGAGTATGAAAATGCCATAAATGGTAAGATAGGTCCTAGAAGGTGAAATTAATTATTTGACTGGAGGGAAAATAGAGGAGCCAACTTAGAAATAAGGGCTAACCTCATGTTTTAAACTAATTGAGTTAATAAAGGTCTTATAATGTTAATTTGAAGGTCCAATAAACGTTAGAAAAACATGAAATCAATGTTTGAACCCATACATACTAAAATGGGGGTAAAATGAACACGTAATTAAGGGTACTTAATTTCTAGGATGATACATTTATCCCCCACTTTAGTGGGAGTATGAGTCCACCTCATTCTCATGGTAAAGTAGAAGAAAGAGGGAGAAAGATGAAGATCATGGGAAAATTGCAAGGAGATAAGATATCACTATGTTTAAGGATACAAGCCCTCAAACCAAGGATCTTAAATTGTACATCCATATCCAAGGCTACATAAAACAACAACAAAAAAATTAAAGCTCACTAAGATTCTAAGTCAACTAGTTGAAGAGACCTCGCTAAAGAAAATGTCTTAATCGATAGCATGATGCTCAAAAAGCTATTGCAAAAGCACAAGTAGTCACATGAAAAGAGAAAGAGAACACATTAAAGATAAGATGAGACTCCATTGGCTAACCCACTAGCATAACTATGAGAGCATGGAGAGAAAGAGAGAGAGACTATAAATCCAACATTCTAGCAAATTTTGTTATGCTAGGTGATTCATTGGAGAAGAATATGAGGAAAAGGAAAGGCTAGCAAGTTGTGTTATGCTAGTTCCACTTATACCAAAGAGAAAGAGGGAAGGACAATTGATGGTTTAGAAAGATGCATTATGCTAGTCAATTCTACCTTGAAAAATTTAGCACATGAGGGCGGCTTGAAAAACTTTGCACTTAGGGGTGACTTGAATTTTGTTTTGCACTTAGGGGTAGCTTGAAAAATTTTGCACTCAAGGGTGGCTTATGGGATTAGTGCTACAAAAATAATAGTCTCCATAGGGATCCAAAAAATATGATCAATCCTAAGGAAAACATTGTCTCCTTAGGGATCAATAAAACATGGACCAATCCTAAGAAAAGCATTGTCTTCGTAGGGATCCAAAAACAATTAGTCCTAAGGAAAGTATTGTCTCCTTAGGGATCAATAATTAAAAAAGATGTAAAATATACAAAGGAGGTTGTATATATGCCCCCTCCTTGTGATGGTGACATAGGACTATGGTGTTAGGATTTGATAACACTGAGAGGGGGGGGGGGGGTGAATCAGTGTTACAGTACTTAACTAAATTTTCAAACTTTTTTTTCTTCCTTAACCAACTTATAAAGATATAACATAAAATGAACAACCATGCAACAAAGATAAATATACAAGAACTCATAACACCATATGTATTTTCAAGGAAAATCGAGTAAGGGAAAAACCCCAGTGGGGATGGTACCCACTAAATTTTGCACTATGAATCTTGAAACCCTGTTAGGAGTTCTAGCCTTGTTAGGAACTGGTTATTACAATATAGGTAGATCTGTGTTAGGGTATTTATACAATAAGATCCCTATTAAGGAATCGACCCTGTTAAAGGTCCTAGCGTTGTTAAAGGCAGACAAACCCTGTTAGGGGTGTACAATAGGTGCAACAACACTTACAACAAATCTTATGTCCTAAATACAAAGAGTTAAAAAAGTACTCCTAGAAGAACTCCTCTTGTTCTCTTTCCTCTTTATCTCTTCTCAGCCTCTTCTCAGCCTCTACAATTCACATCTAACATCCATCCATATCATCCTTATCATCATCACACACTTTTACAAAAAGTGTCTGTATACTTATAATCTGTTAGAAGTATAATTACAAAAGCTAGTAGACATTATTTTAGTTGAACATCATATTAATTAAAGCACACTTGTACGCTTCATTAACATCCTTAGTCAACCTTAGATCCAAGATAGAATCTAAAATCCAATTGTTTACAAAGTCGGCCTTAGTGATTGTTAACAAGTAATGCTCTGTTTACCGTCTTCGCATCCAATCAAGTGAACATATCTCTTCGATCCTTTAATGTTAACACATGCGACCTTACACATGTATTCATTGGTGTCCTGCAAACATATCATTAAGATCACATGCCTTAATACAATTTCTATGAAGCTCGCTAAGCTTTTCTGTCAAACTGGGTTACATGAACAGTCTGTGGACTGGACTTAGGCATTTTTCCATTCAACAACTGCATTCAAACATATTCATGATATCCAATATGTGCAATCATAAAATTGATGAGTGTTTCCATAAATGAAAAAAATTCATATACATGCATGTGCCTACATGTGCATACGTGTGCATGTACTGACCAATTGCCAACAATCTCCCCCTTTGGCATTGATGGCAACACTTAGTGAAAAAATGACTAAGTGCAACATCAAGGCAAAATTGTAAAAAGAAATATACTGGCAGAAATGCAACATATAGCCTTTAGAAGAAACTTTCCTTTATTTATGTTTTCTATATTTTCATTTTACACACACTTGCTCTCTTTCTCTCATTAGATTTTCCCTTCTATCTCTCCCCCTTTGACATCAATGACAAAGGGTGCCAAGATGTCAGCAACAGTTACCAAAACAACAAAGATAGAGTGTACAAAATTACAACTGAACTATCTGCAATATATCTTTGCAATTTTTCTTCAAACTCTACATGTCTACATCCCAAGATGCTTTAATTACCTTTTCCACTTGAATCATTCCATTAAGACCAAATACGGCCTTGTTTGCTTCCTCTACATCAACAGGTACTAATCCTTGAAATGTTTTGAGACAAAGCTGAAGGTCCTCATGTGTATTCTCCAAGACACTGATCTTTGGAGTAAAAAAGATTCTTAATTCTAAGAATCTTCTCTGAACTCTGTCCTTTTCCAACTGTAGGGTATGGATTTTATCCATGATCATATTTAATTCCTTATTTATGTCCAGAATTTTCTTACTTTCAAAATCCTTATAGAGGTTTTCCAAATCCTCTTCATCTTGAGCTATAATACCTGATATGATTTTTACATGCTTATGCGAAGTCATGCAAAGTCTAAATAGGTCTTGCCCATCCTTAAGACAAGATTTGATTGCCTTTTCAGTGGCGATCAATGTGTTAAGATAACTCTTGGTCCCATCAAGAGTATATTTCATCCTTAGCCTTTTAAAGTCATCTACCACTTTTATTCTTGCTGCTTCATCTAATGTATCAATTTTTTTTTCTATTATACTTAGAACATTATCTAGACTATTTACAGGATCTCCAATATCTACAGGAGGTGAAATAAAAAACTTACTCAACTCTTGTGTTGCTCGCTGGATTGTCTTTGTAGTTTTGTCAGTCTTCTTCTTTGATTTCTCCTTTGCTTTAGCAAAAGCAAGTACTAACCACTGCATCAGATTTGTGACATCCATATCCTCTAAGTTAGTTGGAAGTGATTGTGATCTACTTGCCAACAAACTAGGTATAACAAAAGGGGTGATAGGCAATCCTTTTGCCTATTCGTCTAACTTTTCTTTCTCTTTTTCCTCACCTTTTTCTTCTGATACCTGCTCCTTTTCAAGTATTTTCTCCTTTTCTTTCTCTTTCTTAGGTGATTCTTCTTGAGCAATCTTGGGAGGCTCAAGATTCTTCACTATTTCATCAACGTTGGTGAAAGTTGCAGTTATCTGAAATGGATCAGATGTATCCTTCTTTGTGTCTAGTGAAATCCCAAGATTGTCAATGTAGAAATCAGGTAAGGTGGTATCAATTACCTTTGTCTCCTTTTCAACTTCATCCTCTTCTGCAATTTTGGCAATTGTAGACTTTGTGGAGATTATTATTGGGGTTGGGGTCCTTGTAGACTTTCCAAGATCCCGTCGCTCCTCAAGGAGTAGCTGTCCAACCTTGTCATGTGTTTCCTTTTTAACCTCTTCATATTCCTAGGCCATAAACTTAATGATTTTGGTTTTGGTCCTTAGTTTTGGCCTAAACTTTTCAAGCCAGTTTCCCATTTCACTCTCGTTCATGGTAGGAATGTTCTATAGAATAATTTCCTATCTCATCTTAGTGTCTTCATCCAGGGCTCTTTTCTTTCTTTCCTCTAATCTCTCAAATAGGTCCTTAGTGATTTGACCTTCTATTTCAATCAGATTCTTTTTAAAGGCAAGCATGTGCTCCACAACTATATATTCTATTTTTTTTTTCTCTTCTTCATCATATCTATCAAATTATTTTTCAATATAAGCAATCTTTCCATCATTCACTGCTCTCTTTTCGAACACTTTTAAGAAGGGCTTAAATAAATACCTTTGTGTTTCTTGGCCTTTCTTCTGTTATCCTTCTTTTGCTTTCTTCTTTTCTACTTCAAGTGCCCTTAGGTTGGTCTCTTGAAGTTTTCTATCCTTTTCATCTTCTTGTTCCTTTTTTGTTCATCGGTCTTCTTCGTTTCCATTACTTGAACTTCCTCTTCTTGTTCTTGTTCTGCAATATTTTTCTATTTGTTATTCCCATGCGAAGATGGAGGGTATCAAGTGTTTTCCTCTTCCTTCCTGGTCCACTAGCCATGGCCTTTGGTCTAGTTCTAAGAGGTGTTTGACCCTGTGTAGCTTCTCTAGCATCCTGTCTCTGCGATGTTCTCCTAGTAGGTGTAGGAGTGTCATATTTTCCTTTTCTTCTTCTTCAATATCCACTACTTGAGGTGCCTCAATATTGGGTTGAGGAGGGGGAAATATTGTATTTCTCCCCAAGTTCTGCCACTTTTCCCCTGACAATCTTCATCTGATCTTCTTTTGATATTCCATGCTACCCTGCAATTTTGTCAACAAGGGACTCAACTTTCTTCTCCCTTATCCCCTTTACTAGTTCTTCCTTTACTGCTGTGTATTTTTCTTCATATGTGCCCCATCTAGGAAAATTGGGGTCTTTAGGGGACTATACAACATGTTTAATGTGAAGCTCTAAAATGGTGTAGTCAACTTCATAGCCCATAGGGGTAGCCCATGAAGTTCTAGGTTCCACTGCCTCAAAGCATGTGTTATCAGTCTCCACCATGAAACATATGTCATTTTTATACTTATGAACTAGTCTCCAAGGGATTCTTTCCCCTTCATGCATTTGTTTTTGAAAGAGTTTCATCATGCCTGCAATCTCAACATACCTATTTTTCTCATCACTTCTCCTGTAGAAATCACTAATCATCTGCATAGAGAATCTATTAGATCTCCATAGGTACATGTTAGGAAATATTCTCATAACATGGAAGAATATATACATAATTAGTAATCCAAATCTGAAATGTGTTGTCCTGTTCCTCTTTATTCCTGCTAGATTCCCCATCAATTGCTGCCTTAGGACCTCACATAGGTCATACTCTTCATCTTCAATTACCATCTTATATGCCATGTGAACAAAAGTGGATGACACACTATTTATTCTCCTTCTATATTGGAACTTGTATCCCAATATCATTGTTGCTAGTTTGACATCTTCTTGTGCAATGTCATTTATAGTCATAACTCTTTTATTCCATTTGCTTTTTGTCAATTTTTCCACTTCAAATATTATATTTCTCTCTACAGTAGGTATCTTACATGTCATAGGTAATCCAATGATTTCATGTAGTAATTACTTGGTGATCTTAGTAGGGGTTCCACCAATCCATATGAATTCATCATGAATATTACTTAACATAATCTTGATCCAGTCTAATTCATCAAATTCAAATCTTTCCATGTATTTGACTATTGGCAACCTGTGAACTTTCCTACATTCTTCTCTTAGGGTTTTGTCTGCATTGTATAACCCTAGCATATCATCTTAAATCTTTGTAGTTCCTATGAACTCAATCTTTTTATGTATGTATGCCTCGATGTCTTCAACATGAAGAACACCAACTAGGGTATGCGAAAACACACCCTCTTGATCCTCTTCAGTAGATTTGAAAGGATGAATCTTAAATTTGTTTCTATTCCTTTCAAGTGAATTAAAAACCTTAGGTGTATCCATACTGATTTATTTGTTACTATAATGACAAAGATTTCTTGAGTTAAATCACAAATACCTAGCTCGCACGACCATGTGAGGGTTTTACGAACACAACTACAAACACTTCAAGCTCCAACTACTGCTCCAAGCTCTTCAACACTCTCTAATCTCAGTGTAAATGGTAGGTAATTTGACCATAGTATCACCCTTATAGACAATTTGGCACAAGTCCCAAAAGCTACCCATAAAGCTACAAGAAACTAGTTCTGGCTCAAATTGGTAGACCTTCTCACATAAATCTCCAAAACATACGTGTTCTTGTCCAAGATCACACAACACAGTAACTAAGATGTCTTCAAGTTCGCACAACTTAACTCATCCATATAGGGGCTCTGTATCTAACTGGTGTTAATCTGTCATGCTCCTCCTAAGGCATACATTTCCCATCATAAAGATGGTGAAGAAATGCACCATATAAATGAATCAATAAGATTCTTAGGAATCTTGTGAGTGCTTGCATTCTCCTCTTTATCTATCTTAACTTCAAATTCCATAGATTCATTCTATTTGACCCATTTCTCCTTAAATTCTGCTTTCAGCTCTGCTAGCTCTCTATCTTATCCATTCAATTATTTTTCCTTTCTGAATGGTCTAAAAGAATTCTTCACTAGTCCTCTAAATTTGTAATACTTCGCTACATGACCATCATTTTTACACTTGAAACATGTGACCTTCTTTTTAGGTTTCAATTGGCTGTAATCAATCTGCAACTTACAATACTTGGCAATATGACCAAAGTTATTGCATTTGTAACATACGATCTTTCTAGGTCTGGTAATAGGTTTCTTGACCTCTTCAACTATCTTTTTAACTTCATCCTTATTGACATTAGAAACATTTTCTTGCATAATATTATTTTCTTTACTTATTTCCTTATCCTCAGGTTGTCTATGTTTTGCATCTTTACTACATTCTCCTTTTTCTATCTTTTCCTCATTCAAAATTTTCTCCTTTTGCTTCTTAAGGAAATCATCTAAGTGATCATATGTAGGTATGCTAGATCTCATATCTGGTTTTCTACAATCTCTGATTTTGTGTCCATACAAATAGAAATTAAAACAAAAACCAGTAAACTTGGGCTTAGGAATACCTTTTTTAGTTGGTTTCTTTGATTGATCTTCATGGCTGCAGTCCTTGCAAGAAGGTATTTCAGGTTCTACTATCACAACCTCAGATTCAGACTTCTTAGGCGAATCAAGATTCACAACAAATCTATCTTTTCTTTGATTAGGTTTTTCATTATATCCTACTCCCCGTCTTGTCTCTAATAGGCTTTTATATGTCAATTTGTTCATCCAATTTATGTCCACTCTCATGAAGTTTCTGTATGTGACCTTTTGTCCAATAAAGCTCACTAGTAATGGTGATGCAGTATCTTTCTACCTTATCATTTTTTTTCTTTAGTGCACTTAGTTTATTCTCCAAAGTTTGCAACCTATACCTTGTATTTGATAGTTCATTTTGCAACTTTTAATTTTCTTCCTTTCTAGCATCAAGTTCTTTTATCAAGTTCAATTTTGTGACCTCAAATTCATCCTTTAAGGAATCCTTTTCATGTTTTAGCTGCTCAATCTTATCTTGATCTGATAGCTCTCCAGTTTGTGCTTCCACGAGATCATCTCTCAATCTTCTTTCATGTTCAAGTTACTGCTTCAACTTCTTGATAAAGTCATCCGCCTTCCTTAGCTTGTACTTTAGATCTACTCTATATGCATTAGCAATGTCCACATCTTCTAGGGCCATTTCATATTTATTTTTTTCAAATTTTCCAAATCCATCTTGATCTCCCCAAAGCGGTTAAGATTTTCCTTCAAGGGCCCGAGGCTCTATTACCAATTGTTAGGATTTGGTAACACTGAGAGGGGGGTGAATCAATGTTACATTACTTTACTGAATTTTCAAACTTATTTTTCTTCCTTAACCAACATATAAAGATATAACATAAAATGAACAACCTTGCAACAAAGATAAATATAGAACTCATAACACCATACTTGTTTTCGAGGAAACCCTGTTAAGGGAAAAACCTCGATGGGGATGGTACCCACTAAATTATGCACTATGAATGAAACCCTGTTAGGAGTTGATTATTACAATATAGGTAGATCCTTGTTAGGGGATTTATACAATAAGATCCATGTTAAGGAATTGACCCTGTTATAGGTCCTAGCCCTGTTAAAGGCAAACAAACCCTATTAGGGGTGTACAATAGGTGCAACAACACTTACAACAAATCTTCTGTCCTGAATACAAAGAGTTAACAAAGTACTCCTAGAAGAACTCCTCTTGTTCTCCTTCCTCTTGATCTATGCTTTGCCTCTTAGATTCCTTTACAATTTGCATCTAACATCCATCCATATAATCCTTATCATCATCACAAACCTTTACTAAAGTGTCTGTATACTTATACCATGTTAGAAGTATAATTACAAAAGCTAGTCAACATTACTCTAGTTGAACATCATATTAATTAAAGCACACTTGCACGCTTCATTAACATCCTTAGTCAGCCTTAGATCCAAGATACCATCTAAAAATAACTTTCCAATTATTCACAAAGTCAGCCTTAGTGATCGCTAACAAGTAATGCTCTATTTACTGTCTTCACATCCAATCAACTGAACATATCTCTTCGATGCTTTAATGTTAACACATGAAACCTCACACATGTATTCATTGGTGTCCTACAAGGATGCCATTAAGATCACATGCCTTAATACAAATTCTGTGAAGCTCAATAAGATTTTCTGTCAGACTGGGTTATAGGAACTATCTGTGGACTTAGGCATTTTTCCATTCAACAACTCCATTCAAAAATATTCATGATATGTAATGTGGGTGATCATAAAATTAAGAAGTGTTTCCATAAATGACAACATTCCATATATGTGCATGTGCCTAAATGTGCATATGTGTGCATGTGATGACCACTTGCCAACATATGGTGTTATCATAAGAAAAAGAGAACAAGGATTCCTACTTCCATCAACAAGAATATATCCTTTAAAAAAATAGTGTATGCTTATACCCTTAGAAAAGAGTGAAAAATCTTATTAGGAAAGGGATAGATAATCATGAAAGGATATTTTCAAGTGGGAAGAGACCCTTGAAAGGAAGAGATATTTGTTAATCAACCTTCAAGAGGAGCTCTTGAACAAAGATAACATCTTCAAGACAAAGAGAGAACGAGAACAAGAATGTACCCTTTTATCCTCCCTATTGCTAGGTGAAAAAGAGATTCTTGATGAAGGATGACACACTCTAAGCTCCCAAGTAAGGGTATTTGTTTAGGATAGACATGCACTTTTCAAGCAAGGCAAAAGTTTTCATTCAGGATGTAAATTACTCGAAAAAGAGAAGATCCTTAACAACTCCATGCACTAAAGGATGTCATGTGATAAACAAAGACCACATAACCTAGAGAAAGTGAATCCTTTGAAAGGAATAATATATTGAGAAATGAAGCCTAACCACCCAAGAGTGTCGGCAAGGTAAAAGATAACCCATTATAATAGACATGCACTTTCAAGAAAGCATAAGGTTGCAACTCGGGATGCAAATATCTTGAAAAGGATAATATTCTTGTGTAAAACAACAAATTAATGCAAGAAAGAAAATCATATTATAAAAGGATCTATTCGAAAAGGGGTATTGGATCTAATGGAAAGGAAGATAAAAAGAGGAAGGAGGATCAAGTATACACACCTTCCCTATTGCTAGGTAAGGACATACTTGACAAAGAATGACACATTATGCTACCTAAGTGAAAGTTTTTAATAATAAACATGCACTTTTAAAAAAGCATAAGATTGCAACTTAGGATGTAAATATCCTAAAAAGAGAAGATCCTTATGTAAAACAACAAATCCATGTAAGAAAGGATAACATTTTATAAAAGAAATGAGTCAAAAAAGGGAGAAAATGGGTCCTTGGGATAAACAGGATAGTGAAATGGTATCCTTTTCCCCCAAGTGAAGAGACAAGGAATAATGACTATTACATTTCTCACAATGTATGATTGCGCCTTGAAATTGTAACACCATAAATGAAGAAGAAGTTCATCCCACTTGATCAACCAATGAAGCAACAATTTATTTAGGAGGGGCCAATGAGCCCACTAAGGATAAGCTAGCAATGTCACATAGTGAGGATCAACATAATAGGAACATAGATGCTATTAAGAATGATCATGAAAAAGGTGCCAGTCATTGGTACATGTCATTTGAAGCATACCACAATAAATGAATTCCAAAAAATTACTTTAAATCATAACATTCATTAGTATTATGGCCATGAATTTGATGATACATACAAATGGAAGAATTATCTTGTTTGTGTTTGCTATTTTTTTGCTTGTTTTTTAATTGAAGACTGATTAAGTTGGCTTTAAGGAGCTCCAAAAAAATATTCTCTTGTTATGATGAGAAATCATGAGAGGGATTTATGAATTGATTAGACAAATGGGAAGGTTGGAAACCTAGTGTTTATTTTAAAATATGTTATGTAGATTTCTCATGATTTTCAATGCTTTATTACACACGACCTATACCATGTCCATCATGAAGGTTTGATGTATCAAAAAGATAAGGGTCTATTTTAAGTGCAATTGGGTTTAAATTTAAAGAGGTCCAATCAACATCCATACATGTCTTAGAATAAGGGATTTTGTCTTCATTATAGAAAGTTGTTGTAAAGTCTAAAGTTACCCAATCATCATCTTGATGAGTTTATGGTTTGTGTATTTGAATTGGAGGAAGAATTGAAAAAGGAAACAAAGATTGAATAGAATTGAATTTATTAGCATCCTTAAGTGCTAAGGTTGGATTTGTAAAAGGAAGAAAATCAAACATATTATCCTCTTGAGGATTGTTATTATATATGTATGGTACTACATGATAATTGGGTTGCATAACACCTTTTACAACAATCACTAGTTTTTTTTGAGGGGTATCTTGAATGATATTTAATTGATTAGGTTCTTTATTCTCAAAATATTCATTGGGAAAAGGGAGAGCATCAAGGACATCATCCTTCTCTTTTAAGGTACCTTTAGGAGAAGGAAAATCATGACACACTAGTGCTTCATCTCTGGAGGGAAGATGAGTGGAATAGAGAGGAGAAGTGTCATTAAGGGAATCATCAATCATATCACCCTTTTCCACCAAAAAATCACGCTCTTGCACAAATGTAGTCTCATAGGGGAGGTACATATCAAGAGAATAATCAACATCACTCTCCAATAGTTCATCCCAAAGAGGGATATCATTGAGAGAAGGCATAAAAGTATGTTCTTGCATCAATATGTCCTCGTGAATGAGAGAATATTTGGGAGATGAATCATTGATTGGTTCATAAATAAGATTATTGTAAACCCTAAATCCTCATGTCACATTAATTAACTTTTGACAAGAGGAAAGTTTAGGAGGTGTAGAGGAAGACTTAGTAAATATGAAGTCATCAAGGACTTCATCCATCATATCAAAATATTCACTATTAAATGGATTATCAAAATCAGTAAAGATTTGGATAAATAAATCAAATATTTTGTAATGGAGAAAGCTAACAATGCATGAAAAGAAAATATTTTTGGATTTTTATCATGTAAATGCAAGAATCAATCTATGAAAAATATGCAATTTTTTGTATTTAAAAGTAAAACTAAATGCATAAAATGTAACAATTTTAAATACATATTTTTTTATTGTTTTGAAATGTGCAAGAATGAAAAGGAAATTCAAGGATGAAAAAGATCTAACTTCGATAAATCTAAGTGCAACAATGTAATGCATACTAAGTATATATAGAAGCTCAACATGCATACAAAGGAAATCTAATCACCAAAACCAAAAGAGGAAATGTCATACATTGGGTTCACCAAAATATGCAATAGGTGAACCTATAAGAACATAAAGAGAGTCCAACACCAAAATCAAAATGGAAATGTAATGATTTGGGTTCACCTAAATGTATAATATAAATGGGGATCATGTAAAAGGGATATTTTCCCCAATTTATATTACACATTGGAATGCAAAACCACCTCAAGTTAAGTATTATCAACACCACTTGAGAGATGCCATTGCAATGTCTATGCTTGAAGGGTTTTGATTCCTTTTTTTGCTTATGATTTGAGATAGAGAGGAAATATATTGATATGAAAAAGACTAAATAAGCTTAGATATATGTAATACCCCTCCCATAGTCTGATTTTTATATATGCTATGATTATTTTAGGATGATTATATATATGTTAGGAAATCATTGATGCTTATGATTTTACTGACCCCATACTTGCATGTGTATGGTTGATGTGTTTGTTTTATATTTCTGTTTGACTTACCTGATGTGGTTGAGGGATGAAGTCGTAGTTGCTTGCGAGATCCACATGATCGACCGATCCCCACCATTGTCTGTTATATACATACACACACACACACACACACACACACACACACACACACACACACACACACACACACACATATGTACATGCGGGTTTTGTATGCAGGTTTGCAGGTACCGAGCATTGACTTCCCTAAATTGTCAAGATGAACGTGCCCTATCGCAATATCTCAAATGGTAAGAGAGGGGAGATAACACGGGTCCAAATCCTAACCTAAGCCATATTATTGTCTTGAAATAGTGGACAAGATTCGATTATTCCTACCCTTTCTAAACTCATCTAGTTGACGTGAGTTTATATCCCTGTTCTTGACCATGAATGTGGGTCCTTAGGTCTTTTTGGTTCTTTTGATTTTTGGTGGTTGGCATGTTTTCTATATTTAGATTATTTAATTTGATTAAATGGTGTAATTTTAAATAAATTGGATCTTTGCTATTTTTAGCTATGAGCGATTTTATGTGATTTATTGATTAATGATTATAGTTGAAATTTAATGTTAATTATAGTTCTATGTTTTATTTGGGAAAATTAATTAAACTTCAAATATTCAAATATTTGGATTTAATTAATTATTTAAATTGAAATTAGAGATAGATATACTTTTATGATTTATTAAATAATTAAATAATTAATTGCATGGTTAATTGTGCTTAAAGTATTTAATCTATTTAATATAAATTTTAATCAAATACATGTGCAGCAGTAAAGTTGAAAAGTGAATTTGTTTTCAAAAGATAACAAGTTGTTCTAAAAAGTCAAAGTTGAGTTGTGCATATAAAGTTATTTTAAATTATCAAATTAGAATTTAATTTCAATTTCTGATTGGAGTTGATTTAGGAGTAACTATTGAGTTACCTTTAGGGTTTGCATGAAAGGGGAAATTTAATCTCTATTAGGGGAAATGCATTCATTTTTAGAGATGAGATAGGTTTTGGAGAAATTGTGGAGAGAGCTTGGATTTTGGCATCTTGAGATTCTTGGGTGATTTAGGATTGTTTGAAATTTGTGAAAGCTTGTTTGTGCATCTGGATCTTGGTTTTTTGTAATCTTCGTGGACTCAGATCTGTAGGATCGGTTCCATACTTGGAAGGATCTGGACTTTTCATTTTCTCAAAGGCTTCTATTTCAGTATTTGCATTAGATTTGAGGTAGGGGTTTGAGAATCCTCTTTGTAATTTCTGTCTGTGCAATTTTCAATGATTTCTTATGCCTGATTGATTTCATTTACCCTAGTAGATCTGTTTTGTTATCTTTGTGATTTTGGGTATTAGAAAACCCCTAGATCTGTCATTTATTGATTTTATTCAGACTTGGCATAGTAGGGTTATGCTGCCAAAATTTCGTGGGATAATTCTTTATAAAACTCCTAGAAAATGAAAAATCAATGTAGGCTATAGTTTAACTATTGAGCTGTGAAAAAATAAATTTAGTTGTAGAAGAAAAACAAATTTGAATAGAAAAATTTCATTCTGGAAAAAGAAATTTTACTCTCTGGAAATTAAAACACAGTAAAAAAAAATACCAGTAAAAGACAAAATAGCCAGAGAGGCCAAAGAAGGTCAAAATATGCATTATAAAAAAAAAGTAAACTATGTGACTACCTTTTTATTAAAAAAGTCTACTCTTTCCATTATTTTCATTTTCAGAAATTAAATTTATATATATATATATATATATATATATATATATATATATATATATATATATATATATATATATATATAATACAAAGCTTTTTAATGTTTTGTTATATAGTTTTAAAAAAACAATTTAATAATAATAATAATTTAAAAAAATTTATTGGGTGATATGGGCGGGGGCCACCAAATCCCCACCCATAGTCATGGACCACACGATAATCGTGTGCAGTCCCAGAGTGCAGCACGGTACCCGCTGGGTACCCGTGCTGCAGTCCAAAGGACTGTGCATGGGGCCTAGTGGGGCCGTGCTGCAGTCCTCGACTATTGCACGACAGTGTGGTGAGGGGCCCAACCCCCCCACTTGCATGTTTTTTTTAATTATTTAAAATTTTTATTTTATAAAAAAATGTTTTTAATAAATTTTATTTGTAATTTAATTTATTAAATTTTGTTAAAATTAATATTTGTTTTTAGGAATTTATTTTATATTTAATTTAATTTAGATATAATTATTTAATTTAATTTAGATTAAAATTATACGAAGAGATGAATTTTGTTTTATTTAAATGTTCTTTTGTTTATCAAACATATATTTAATTTTATAGTTGGTTTCAAATTAATTAAATATATGTTTAGTTACGTATTTTAGTAGTGCACATTTACATTTGTAATTGGCTTTTTATTAAATGTAAATGAATTAGTTTAGTTCATTTGTGCTTTTCTAATGTAGAATACATTTATACATTTAAGTATACATTAGGACTAAATGCAAAACATATCATTTAGGAGCATTCTTGGATGTTTTTACACTAGAAATAGTGTGCACTAAATAACATTATGAAATTATAGGTTAAGGAAACAAACTTAAACTGAATGAGATTATAAAATTGAATTGCACATTGAATCTTTTTCAATTCTTTGCTATTCTGTCTTCCTGGGTGTTTTCTTCTGCATTATGTGTTATCGAGGCATTGGATGATAGAGGCTGAGTGCAAGATTCTATGATCAAGTTTTTAGTTGTATGTTTTAGTGTGTGTGTGTGTTTCGATTATCACCCTGATTTGACCATATTGGCTCATGTTGTATTGTATTCTGCATATGGATATCTGTAGTCGAATTAGATTCTTGTGTTTGATTCTGGCTTTGGGATTACCTGATTGTATACTTATGTAATTCCAAAGTGGAGAATTTGATGTTTTATTGATCATGATTGTTTGCCTTGTATACTCTGTTGTAATCAATTGATTTGACCCAACCCTATGTGAAGTTTGTTCTATGATTCTCTTCTGTGATTTTTTGTATAATTGTGTTCTGCTTCATATTCTATATAGGGGAATATGGTGTTGACTTTTTATGTCCTATCCATGGGATCAAGAGAATATTCTTTTGTGAACACTTGGAGAGTGTTTTGTAATGTTATGGTTGGAGACCTGTTGCATGTTCCTATTATTTTGTGGAACCATCCTGAGGGACATTATTATTATCTTGTGATGATATTTGGCATCTTTGAGCCTAGGGTAGGTTACTTGGATGTGTAGTAGGGGGTGGCTTGCAATAAGCATCGGGGCCCACAAGTGGCTGCCAGGATCACTTATTGTAAGTATTTGTAATCAAGTGTAAACCTAATATAATTAAGGGGTATTTAAATGAACTTAATAAGATGTGGTTCCTCACCCATGCTTGAGTGCTAGTATAGACTAAGATGGAGGATGAGATGATGCTTTTCTCCTTTGAGAGGTGTGTGTCTGGCATAGTTAATGGCTTCATTTGTACGAGAGGTCATTAATACCGTGTATAGTCACTTGAGTGTCAGGATCCAGAGTGATTACCAGGATGAGACTCAAGGGTTAGACGTACATGATGACACCTTCCTATGCATAGTTTAGTTATTCTACATGTGTCAGTTTCCTCTGGATTAGTGAGTCTTACCTTGTTATCTTTTGTACACCTGGTGTTAGAGAGCTTTCAAGATCTCTTCCTTAGCTTGTTTTGTTGATGTTTGTTATCCGAGTGGGATATGTTGTTATCTCCTCAGCATGGTGGGAGTGGACCATTTAGGTTCACGAGGTTGGGTGGTAGTGATTCTTTTACCATTTGAGATTCTGATGTTCATGTACCAGTGTTGGATGATCCATGTAGCAGTTGATTCTTCTTGTTCTTCTTCTTCTAGAGACGTGTTCCTATTTTCTTTCTATGTGGCCTTGTATCATTGTATCAGTTATTCAGAGATATCGTGTTGTACTTCTTTTTGGTTATTGTATTACATACCCTGCAACATGTGTAGTGGATGTAGGTTATTATGGATACCTTATGATACCAGTTGCATCTATGTTATCTTATATATGATGTTTCTTTTATCTTTCACTTGTTTATATAAGTTTTGTAATTATATCTAATCTAAATTAATTAATTAATATTTACATAATCTTCGTCAAGGAATCCTGGAGAGTTGTAATCTATGTGAGTTGTATATTTCATTGTATTGCTTCCGCATTGTATAACTTTGTTGTTGTTGTTGTTGTTTGTTAACACTTTAAAAAAAATTATTCTGTAAAATTAGTTGCATGTTTAGGTTAAGTTCTCTTGGGTTCCCTGGCGAGGCATTACAATATCAATTGGGAAAACCTGATGTGAAAGAGGATAGAGGAGTATTTTAATGCACTTGGAAATATAATAGGAAAAGTGAACTTTCAAAATTAAATTTCTGACCATTAGAGTCCCAAAATGAGTTGTAATCACGGATTTGAGACATGAAAGTTGTGAACTGACTTCCAGCCAAATTTTAGCTAAAAATGGTAGTGATGGGTTGAAACTCAACCTTTATGTAGAGACAGGCCAGCTTTGGTGACGTGTTCCTAACACTTTTAGATGGAACTTTCACAGATTACAAAACTGATCCTATAGTACCTAGAAAAAATCCTATAGCTCCACAACTCATTCCTACATAAAAAAATGGGAAATAAGGTTAAAAAAGATTTTCCTCAGGAAAACCCCTGTTTAGGAATCAAACTTGAAAATTAATTGAAATTGCATAAGGAAAGATGAAATAGAAACTAGATCTGAATTACCTCATGCTTTGATGATGCAATGCTTCTTTGAATGTGATCACAAGTGTTGATGCAATAGATTCATCTCCATAAAAACCTAATCGGAAATCATGAAACCAAAGCCTTGAATGATGGATGTTGTAGTTTTTCCACAATGCTTGATGAAGAAGAAGAAGGATTGAAGAATTGGATGCTTGATTGAAGAAGAGATCTTGAACTCCAAATTTCTTTCTTGGTCATGAATGCTTGAGAACTTGATATTGAATGCTTGCACTTGATAATAGATATCAAAATGAGGAGATATAGGGGGTTTATATACATCTCACATTATTTCGAGGGTTAAAGATCAAGTAGGCCAACCAAAAATCATGATTTCCCTTTAAAACCTTGACATGGACCTTAAAGTAAAATTTGGGCCCAAAAACCTAGAGAGAGGTCAATTTTGGTGAGTTGTACCTTGGAGAACGGGCTAAAATTTGGTTTGGGTCCCTGGAAAATAGGGTAGAAGTGGAAAAGAGGAATCCTATCATTTCGATGTTAGGAGTGTATGAAAATTCCATAAATGGTAAGATAGATCCTATAAGGTTAAATGAATTATTTGATTAGAGGGAAAATAGAGTGGCACACTTAGAAATAAGGACTAACCTCGAGTTTTAAGAAAATTGAGTCAAAATAGGTCTTATAATGTTAGTTTAAAGGTCCAATAAGCAATAGGAGAATGTGAAATCAACGTGGGTACCCATACATACTAAAATGGGGCTAAAATGAGCACCTAATTAAGGGTGCTTACTTTTTAGGAGGATATAGATGGTAACAAGCCCTTTAAATCTTTAAATTTTTTTAATAAATAAGTTACAAAGTTATAGGAACTCGGGGAACCATAGAATTACGTAGTCAATTCATCAAAATTATGAAATTGATTTTTGTTTGAAGTTTTGAAAACATCCAAATGATCCATTTTGTTTTTTTTGTGATTCAATTGTCTGTGGAATTCCTAAAATGTGTTAACTTATATATTTGTAGAGTTTTAGAACTTATCGATTTGGATAAATTAGAGTCATTAAATAATTAATAAATCAAACAATGATCACAAAAATAATCAAAGATTAAATCTCCTTATCACACTCACCATTTATGGATCCAACTCATGATGACAGATGAAATATTCACCATTATGTTTCCTCTCAATTTTTAATTTAAAATGTAGCTTAATCCTCCATTTCCACAATCTGAAATTGCACAAGTAGATATTTCTACACTGAGAAAAAAAAATCACAAATTATTCGAGCGCACCTTCATCCTTAACAATAATTTTTATTATTTTGTATTTTATTTTATTGTGATGCAAATTATTCTTGATCTTAGTAAGAAGGTGAGAGTTATGCTTTATTTGGAGTTTTCTTCTTATTGATCTATCTTTATTTATTTATATTTAACCTATCTTAATATAATTGGATATAAAGATAATCAATGGAACACTAAGTAGGAAAGATGAATTTGAGCCTAGTTGGCTATGACCGTGAATCATCATAAAAAAGTGTAGTTTAGGTTTTTACAAGTTATCTCCATGACATGGCTAGGAGCTATATGAACTCATGAATTCCATGTTAGATTAAGTATGGAAAGGTGAGTACTAAGAGGGGAGGGGTGAATCAATACTTCAAAACATTTTTATTTAACTTTCTTAACCATTCACTAAATTCATAACTTTGCATGCATCTCATAAAATATATAAAACATAATCATGAAATATAACTCATAACACAGTGATTTTGGTATCGCCGAAATCCTTGTTAGAGGATAAAAACTACAGTGGGGATGACACCCATAACACTTCACTACTGTAGTAAAAATTTTGCTTGGTTAGAGATATAATGATAGCTATTTCTGATAGCTTACCCAGTTAAGAGTATAAACTCTGTTAGGAGTCTAAAGACCAATTAAGTCTACCTTGCTAAAGGATTTTACAATTCTAATCTAAGAATTGTATCCTATTAAAGGATTTACAAAATAAGATCTATTAGGACCTGCTTAGTTAAGAGACTTTACAATTCTGATTACACACTTAATCAATACACAAATATGTCTGTAAAACTTACATCTACTTATTCTTATCAGACTCAATATGCCCATTAACTATTTGCCTCATAATGTGTTTCACTCACAATTTCAATTCTGTACTTGGTAACTTCAACTCTGAATCACAATCACACTTTGCTCTTTACTACTTTGTTACTCGATGGCTTATGTGCTCATCACTTTCTCTCTACAATTTCTCCTTTGCACATACTCTCTCTCTCTCTCATATAGTGATCTTCACATTTTGATCCATTTATACTCAATTTTAGAAGTGGTGGAAATGTTCTAGAATATTCTCCTTAAGCGGTGCTAACATTGGTTACTTCTACAATGCATATATCTAATTTAATTATTATTTGTGAATCTCACCTTGTAATCATACACAATCATTATGTTTAGATATCCAATGCTCTGTCAGACAATCTCCTTGAGATTTGTAAACCATTTTTTGCTCAGTGTCCAGATTCAATGTATCTGTAGATTCTCCTTATGTTGATCTATCATGCTCGGTAATATGTTTTCCTTCTATTGATCGATAATTCTATCATATCTTAGTTTAGTGGATGTTATATCTTGTTACAACTTGGTGCTCAGTGATCAGTTTTCCTTTACCAAAATTACCTTTTGCTTTATTTCCTTTTACCAACTAGCTTGTTGCTCTTACCGACTTGACTTGACTTTGAAAACCAATATGACTTTATCATAACTAATGATAACAGAATAACTCTATAGGAGTATAATTCCATTCATCTTAACCACTTCCATGCTTGATCTCCCATCCTATTCCATCAAAAAATACCAAAAGGAGTATTTAAAAAATCAAATAGAAAAATTAAAAACAAAAACAAAAAATCAAATAAAAAATCTATAAAATTAAAGAGAAAATATCTAAACTATTTCTATGCAACCTTGGGAGAGTTACCATGATGATAATTACTTTATAAGCTCTTATATGTGAGAAAATATTGATTGGATAAGTGTCTCACACATCCGGTAAGTTTCTTCCTTTATCAAGAATGGGTGTCAGAAGTGAGAATGTCTCGCTTACATTGTGTGCCACTCCCGATACTCCCAGATCGCTCCCCTATTTTGTTTGCTGAGTAGAAATTAGGGAAACAAAATTTATTAAGGTCATCTTATCCATATGTTACTCTCTACTAATGGAAGAAGATAAGATAGTTAATGATCCAGAGTATTGTCCTAGACACAAAACACCTCCTTCTAGAATTGATGTAAAGGTCGTTGCAATTATTATGAGAACTATTAAAAACATGGTGGATACCAATGAACAATCATCTACCCTATTCATAAAAAAAACATAGATATGTTTTAACCTTTCACTAATTTATTCCCATATTTAAAATGTCATTATTAATATGGATTTTTAGATCTATGTCAAATAAAAAACATATTGTTGGTGCAACAAGGAGGGCAGATAATATAGGTAGGTCCCCTTGGTCACCACTCTCAAACCCTAATTGATTATCTTAAAGTATTTGAAGGAGTTCAAAAAATAATAGAGGGGATAAACCCTGCCACATGAAGGCTCAATATTTTCTCCCATGGAGTCAAAGCACCTTGGAGTTGATTTTGTGGAAATTTATAAAAAATCACCTCTCTTCGAGTAATAATCTCTTCACTGGCAATCATGATTTTTTTCAGCCATGAAGATGAGTTGAAGTAATCAATTTAGGGTTTTCCAAAATATTTAGAATAATATAACAAATTGAATTTTAGTTTCTTTTTTTATGTTGTATTCATAAATTTAATTTAATGACTATGAGAAATACACAGGCAAAATGAAATCTTGATATAGGAGTTAAAAAACCTACTACAAGATCCAAAGATTTACATGTCAATAGAAATTTGCACAACCATTTATATTTCAAGCATTGTCCTATTTGTGGAAGCAACATTGGTCCTACTAGAAAAATCCCCAATACAATATTGTTAGACTCTTATTTACTTTAGCATGTGCTCTCTTCTTTTCAACACAAGTTTTTGGAGAATGAGACACAAGATATAAGAAATTTTGAAAAAAATATTAAAATTAATTATAGATCAAGTTGAAAAAAATGATTTATGCAACAAGTAAATGAAATGAAGAGAGCAGAGAAAAATATTCTCAATACGATGAGATCCATGTTTTCCAAAATTTATTTTTTGGGCTACAACAATACACTTTCTGTTCTGCCCATAGTTGATGTAGAAAGAATATTTTTCTACATGGAAAAGGCTTTAGGGTTATATTTTTCTTTGGCTTACAGGCTTACTCAAGTAAGTGAAATATTATAGGCCAATAAATAAACTATGTATTAGGGTGGGGTTAAAAAGAATATATTAAGCTCTATTATATTTTGTCCAGGTATTGATTGAATTACCATACATACTATTTCAGACAGTAATGTATTGGGTGATTGTTTATGAAATGGTAAATTTCAGATGGACAAAAACCAAATTATTTTAGTTTTAGTTTTGTATTTTGGTTACATTCATACATTACACATACTATGGAATGTCGATAGTGGCTCTTACTCCTAATGTAGGTGTGACATAAATCCTCTCAACTAGTTTCATGGCAATCTAGATGCTTTTTTGTTGATTTTTAATTTCATGTTTGGTGAGAGTTAAACTAGAATTTAGCATTATTATTATCATTTTGGAAATTGGAGATCCTTTTGATTCCTTGTTACATTGCTTCCATGCCCCACTGGAAAACCCTCATAAATCTAGTTCAAACTTTTTTCTTCATCGTTGACCCAGTTGATGCAGGAGAATCTTGGGTTCTTGGCAATCCTGTACCACCAAAAATAAGTTAGAGTTGTTATTTATGCTCGGTAGCTGCTCTTGGGCTCTTAGTCATGTTTTCCTATTTCCACCAATAGGGCTTAGTTGCTACTCGGTTCCTTCATTCACCAAGTTGGATCGGTTGGTTCACTGAGTTAATTTCATGTCGCTCGATAATCTTGCTCAACGAGTGGTTTATTTTGGATTTATGTTGAGGTTGACTTGTGCATTTAATTGTGGTCATGGAGTTAATGGTTATATCAATAATTTGGAAACATGTGGACCTAGATCTGGTCGATTCCTTCTCCAATGATGGATCCGAAGGCTAACTTGTTTTCGTAGCCTCTTGTATAAATAAAGTAGATGTTGTAGTTTTAGGGTAGTTCAGTTCGGGGTAGTTTTAGAAGTGAGAGGATAGGTTGAAAGTTGAATCCTCACATGTTGGAAGACTGTTGTAATTAAATTCTGAATGTATTTGGCTGTAACTGGGAAGGCCTTAGAAACTAACATGTATGAGGTTATTGATGAATAATATATGAAGTCTATGCATTCTCTCTCTCCTTGCTTGTGTTATTGCTTCCATGTGATGTTTCTGTAAGGAGGATGTTGGTGATTTGGGTGTGCCTTTGGCCCCTCTTCCCGCCCTACCTTGCGCCAGGTGGTATCAGAGCGAGGTTAGATCTAGATCTAAATTTGTGAATTTAGGTTGAGGGTTCCTTCTTGTAAACCCTAGTTGATATTTGTTGTGGGGTGGAAGATTATGATCTGACCTTCAATTGTAGGGTTCCAAGATGGTTCATGGGAAGCAAGATGCAGATCTAGGATTGGCATACATGCTAAGAAAAATTTCTACTAGGTTAGATGTTGTTGAGACAACCCATCACCAAGGAAGACATCTTGAGGATGTTAGTGATGAAGAAGCCGAAGATGAACAAGGTGAAGTAGAACCTGCACATGTGATGGATCAAGGTGAAGAAAGACTTTTGAAGGCATTGAAAAAATTGAAGTATACACCACATTTTAATCCTCCTGAATATAATGGAAGGATGGATTCAGATGAGTTGATGGATTGGATAATTGAGATGGAAAAGTATTTTGAATATGAAAATGTTTTTGAGGAGAAGAAGGTGAAAATTGCAAGTACAAAGTTGCAAAGTCATGCATCCTTATGGTTAGAGCATCTACAATTGGACAGAAAAAGAAAAGGAAAAGACAAAATCAAGGTATGAAATAAGATGGTGAATAAATTGAAAGGCAAGTTCTTACCTTGTGATTATCTGATTAACCTAGTTCGACGAATGCAAAGTTTGAGGCATAAAGATAGCTTGGTAAAAGACTATACTAAGGAATTCTATAGACTGGACATCAGATTTGGACATGTTGAGGATGAAGTGGAACTAATATCTAGATACCTGAATGGGTTAAGAGTTTCTATTCAAGAGAGAATCAGTTTGGTCAAGTTGGAAAGTATTGAAGAAGCTTATCAGTTTGTCCTAAAAGCTGAGGAGAAATTAAACAAAAGACATGAGAAAAGGCAAAGAGGAAGAAGTGGTAGATTACCTAGAGGAAAAGGTATATCTTGTGGTGAAAACAATAGATCTGATCAAGACAAAACAAATTAGTATAAATTTAATATCGAGTGGAAAGGAGAAAGTTCTTCTAGAGGAAGAGGCAATAACTATCAAGGTGGTTATAGTAGAGGTGGATTCTGAGGAACTTTTTACAATTGTGGAGAAGATGGACATAGGTCATTTGAGTGTACACATGCAAGCAGGAAGGTTAGTGACAGTAGAAATGCTTTGGTGCAAGAAGATTCACTAAATGAGCTAGAGAAGGAAAAGAACTTGATGGTCAAAAGAGCACTATGGCGTAAAAGTAATAAGGAAGATTTGGTAAGGAAAATATTGTTCAAGACCAGATGCAGAGTTGTTGATAAAGTGTGGAAGGTAATCATTGACAGTGGAAGTTTGGAGAATCTGGCATCTAAGGAAATGGTTGTAGATTTGTAGTTGGAAAGGTTGAAACACCGAAAGCCTTATCAAATTTCATGGATCAAGGATGAGAATACACTATTGGTAAGTGAACAATGTTATGTGAATTTGAAAATTGGCAAGTACTATGATAAGGTATTATGTGATATCATGCCTATGGACTATTGTCATATTTTTCTGGGTAGACCATGGCAATATGATAGACATGCTATATATGATGTAAGACTGCATAAATATACTATTTGGGCTGATGGGAGAAGACAAATCTTGTTGCCTTTGATTGAAGAATCTTTTGGTAATGTTTGTACATCTATGAAAGTTTGTTTGATGGAAAGAATAAATTTTGTTAAGGATTTAAAGAAGAATGATGTATGTTTTTCTGTGATTCCTAACAAAATGAGTGAGAAAATAGTGGATAGTATCCATGAAGAGGTTGATAAGATAATCACTGAGTATAGAGAGATAATTTATGATAATGTACTTGATCGATTACCACCAAAAAGAAGCATTGATCATTGTATGGATTTGATTCTTGGAGCTAGTTTACCGAACAAGTCATCACATTGGTTAACACCTACCAAGAATCAAGAACATAACCAGAAAATCCAAGAATTTTTGCAGAAAGGTTTGATCTGAGAAAGTTTGAGTCCATGTGAAGTACCAACTGTATTGGAACCTAAGAAGAATGGAGAATGGAGAATGTGTACCGATTCTAGAGAAATCAACAAGATAACAATGAAATATAGATTTCCTATACCAAGAATGGATGACATAATGGATAGCCTGAGCGGAGAAAAGTATTTTACCAAAATTGATTTGAAAAGTAGACATCATCAGATCAGAATTAGAGAAGGTGATGAATGGAAGACTTATTTCAACACAAGAGAAGGTTTGTATGAGTGGTTGGTTATGCCTTTTGGTTTAACTAATGCACTGAGTACTTTTATGAGATTAATGAATGAAGTTTTGAAGAAATTCTTGGGTAAATTTGTGATTGTATACCTAGATGACATTCTGATATTCAGTATGACAAGATAAGAACATTTGTTGCACATTAAACAGGTATTGCATAGGTTGAAAGAAGAAAAGTTGTTGATTAGTTTGAAAAAGTGTTCCTTCATGAAAGAAGAGATTGTATATTTTTGATTTTTGATTTGAGCTGATGGTTTGAAAATAGATCCTGAGAAGGTTGAAGCTATTTTGAATTGGCCTACACCAAAAAATGTTAGTGAGGTAAGATCATTTCATGGTTTAGAAAGTTTTTACCGAAAGTTCATCAAAAATTTTAGTTCAATTTGCAATGCTATGACTAAGACTTTGAGAGGAGATAAAAGAGAATTCAAGTGGAAACATAGAGCCAATAAAAGTTTTGAGACTTTGAAGTAGAAGGTTGCTGAATTTCTTGTGTTAGCTTTACCTGATTTCAATAAGGTATTTCAAGTTGAATGTGATGCAAGTGGTAGTGCAATAGGAACTGTTTTGAGTCAAGAAGGTAAACTTGTTACTTTCTTTAGTGAGAAATTAAATGATGCAAAATGGAAATATTCTATGTATGATCAAGAGTTCTATGCTATTGTTCAAGCCATAAACAAATGGTGACATTATTTGATATCAAGTGAATTTGTGTTGTATATTGATCATAAGGCTTTAGAATATTTGGGTAGTCAGAATAAGTTGAATCAGAGACATATGAAATGGGTTGAATATTTACAGAGTTATACATTTGTGATAAAAAATAAGAGTGGAGTCACTAATCGAGTTGTTGATGCATTGAATAGAAGAAGATCTTTGTTGACTAAAATGAGAATTGAAGTTCTTGGTTTTGATGACATGAAATATTTGTATGAAATTGACCTTGATTTTTTTGAGCCGTGGAGAAAGTGAAGAGAACCTATTCAAGATCAACCGAGTACTAAATGAGAAGACTATTTCATTCAAGAAGGTATTTTTTTAAAGGTATTCAGTTATGTATACCGAGAGGATCAATGAGAACTAATCTAATAAAGGAGAAACATAGTAGTGTTTGGCTGGACATTTTGGCATTGACAAAACATTCAATTTTCTTAAGGAGAAATAATTTTGGCCATAGTTGTATAAAAATGTTCAAAAATTTGTGAAAAGTTGTGGAGTTTGTCAAGTTGCAAAGGGAGTAAGTCAGAATAATGGATTGTATACACCAATTTCTGTTCTTGAGAAACTTTGGATTGATATCAGTATGGATTTTGTTCTTGGCTTACTGAGGAAAGCTAGAGGTAATGATTCCATATCTGTTGTTGTGGATAGATTTTCTAAGATGACACATTTTATACCCTGTAGAAAAAAATTAGATGCAGTGCATATAGCAGATCTTTTCTTTAAGGAAATTTTTTGATTACATGGATTACTGAAGAGTATCATCTCTGACTGAGACAACAAGTTTGTTGGATATTTTTGGAAGACTATGGAAAAAGTTGGGTACCGAGTTGAGTTATAGTTCTATATTTCACCTACAGAATGATGGACAAACAAAGGTTGTAAATAGAAGTTTGGGTAATTTGTTGAGATGCTTAACTAGAGACAAACCGAGTAATTGGGATTCTATGTTGGCACAAGTAGGGTTTTCATACAATAATTCAGTGAATAGTCCTCGAGTACTGGGAAAACACCCTTTGAGATTGTTAATGACATACAAATGAGAGTTATATCAAATTTGAAGGATATTGCTGGTGAAGAAAAGAGAAGTGCTGATGGAGAAGAATTTGCTGAGTTCATGAAGACATTGCATGAGGAAGTGAAGCATAAGTTGGAGCATAGTAATCATAAATATAAGGAAAAAGAAGATAGATCAAGAAGACATAAGAATTTTGTAGTTGGGGATGAAGTAATGATTCATTTGAAGAAAGGAATATTTCTAGTTGGAACCTATGGAAAATTGAAAATGAAGAAATTTGGTCCTTGCAAGATATTGGGGAAGTTTGAGAGTGGAAATGCATATGACATTGAGTTACTTGATGACATGGATATCTCACCTATATTCAACATTACAAAATTTTACGAGTATCATGAATCTGATGAAGAATGATAGTATCGAATGATTATCCTAAGAAGAAGATAGAAGAAGTTGAGTAGATTTTGGAACAAAGAGTTGGCAGAAGCATAAGAGGAAAAGAGTACATGGAATATCTGGTAAAGTGGAAGAAAAAACCAATTGAAGATAGTTCATGGATTACACAATCTGAGTTGGATTCATCTAGGGTTGTACGTGCTACATGATTTGGAGAATCATCTCAAAACAACCCCAGGTGTCTGATGCAGGAGCATCTGAGGTTCTTGGTAATCCTGTATCACCAAAAATAAGTTAGAGTTGTTAGTTGTGTTTGGTAGCTTCTCTTGGGCTCTCGGTGATGTTTTCTTGTTTCGACCAATGGGGCTTGGTCGCTACTCAGTTCCTTCGTTCACCGAGTTAGAACGGTTGGTTCACCAAGTTAATTTCTTGTCGCTTGGTAATATTTCTCATCGAGTGGTTTATTTTGGATGTCTGTTGAGGCCAACTTGCACATTTAATTATGGTCACAGAGTTAATGGTTATATTGATCATTAGGAAGCGTGTGGACCTAGATCTGGTTGTTTCCTTCTCCAATGACAGATCTGAAGGCCGACTTGTTTTGGTAGCCTCTTGTATAAATAAAGTAGATGTTGTAGTTTTAAAGAATTTCAATTTGAGGTAGTTTTAGAAGTGAGAGGATAGGTTGAAAGTTTAATCCTCACATGTTTGAGGACTGTTGTAATTAAATTTTGAATGTATTTGGCTGTAACTAGGAATGCCTTACAACCCGACATGTATGAGCTTATTGATGAATAATAAATGAAGTCTCTGCATTCTCTATCTCCCTGCTTGTGTTATTGCTTCCGTGTGATGTTTTTGTAAGGAGGTTGGTGATTTGGGTGTGCCTTTGGCCCCTCTTCTTGCCCTGCCTTGTGTCACCAGTTAAAAATAGCCCACAAAAAACTCAAAATTTTGTGACCTTTTTCGGACCCTTGTTACCATCAAATTTTTAGGGCATCTATTGAAGACTTTCTCCATACTTCTAGTAGATCCAAGTGATGACTTCATAATAGCCTAGATAAATTTTATCCATATAGGTCCATGTGAGCAACCAAGAATAAATATGACTTGGGTAGATTTTTTTAAAACAATTTGATTGCAACCTTTTTAGAGCTCAAAATTATTGTGGTTGAGGGTGTGGATTTGGGGATGAATTTGGGATGTGAAACATATGGGTTCATCTCTCTTTTGTTTTAAATTATGAGATTGGAATCCTAGAAATATTTGGTGGCTGATTTGCTTAGGGAAAAAAGGGATTAGTTGAGGCATTTATTATAAATCCTTCTTTTTGTATTTTAGTTGAGGATTATTATCATTATTGAGGATTTGGGAATGGTGTGGCAGTTTGGCTTGGCTTGGTTAAACAATATTTAGTTAAAAGGGAGATGAGTAAGGATATTTTTTGGAGTTCTATGGATTTATATAACTTAGTAGCGAGAAGATGTATTCTTTCTTTTCTGAAATTGCAAGTACTTAGTTGTCTCTAATGGTTTCTTTTGATGATTTGTTTCGAGAAGGTTTTTGATACAATGAAGATTACACACTTCCAAATGGGTATACACACATTGGATGTATATTCAGGTATGGATGACTAAGTTTTTCAAAGAATAAGTGCTTGGTAACTTTATAAAAACATCTTCAAGCCTCTTAACTACTATTTAGTAGCTCAATGTACTACTTAAGTTTGGGACATTGAATTGAAGATAATTTTTTTCTACATGATTGTTGGGAAATATTTGTTCTTGTTTTTATTGAGACAATTTTGGGTTTCATCCTCCATATGCAATGTTATTTAATTAAAAATATATTTTCACTTGTGAGTTCTTCTGATTCGTAATATTCCCACATAACAAAAAAACATTGTTGCTTTCTAAAAGTTGAATGGAATATAAGATTAATACTTGAAGACTTTTACATTTCTTTCTTAACAGGACTCTAATTGTTGAATAGTTTTCTTGCTGTAAAGAATGTATGAATCTTTTTAGGTTGAAATTAATATTATGAGGGCTGCATAAAATATGGAGGTTTGTTTTTGGGGCTAGCCTCATTATTGTGTAATTATTAAGAGAACCTCATAAAGGTTAGTTAGATTTTAATGTGAACATAAATAAGAGTATTTATTGATCTTTTAGGTATGATTTACTTTTCTCAAATCTGATGATAATTATAGATGTTTTGACAAGTTTTAACAACCTTACACATTGACTGTATTCATTGACCTACGTTCCTTGAATAGGCGATTGGTCCTATCCAAATTTCATTTTCTTTAGAAACCAACATTACAACATAATCATAAATACATACAAGTCATAAGAAATTCAAATTATATTCATGTAGCTTTGGAACATGGTATGGACATCCGTCAATGGATAACAATGGTAGATTTTTAAATCAAATAGTATGGTTGGAAATGCTTTGGTAGATATGTATGCCAGATGTGGAGTCACAAACAATGCACACAAATTATTTTACATAATGCCTCAAAGAGATGTCTCATGGAGTGCAATGATCACAAGACTGACATTTTTGAATTTGTATTTAATATTAAAAATTTAAATTTCATTTCTAAAATGAATGATTTGAAATTAAATTTGAATGGCTGGAATGAATAGTAAAAATATGAAACTACTTAATGCTTAAATATTATTCTACTTCTTCCTTCTTTTTAAATTCTATAAAAGCATAGAAAAACATCTAATTTCTAAAAAATGAATTCAAGAAAATGGTTTGTATTAACATTGACATGACTTTGGTGTTGGATAGATATTAAATTATATTTTTAAATTTTATATTAATATTATATTTATTATTTTATATAAGTTTAAATCGAGTTGAATAGTTTTTAATTATTTTTTATTATAGAAAAATAGGTTTTGAAGGGGACCCAAAACCCTTTTTACAAAAGATACTTACATAAAATAAGATATATCAGGTAAGCCCCAAAAACCAAACCAAACCAAAACAAAACAAATCAAGCTACAAGAAAGAACACAGTAAAGACGACAACCAAAAACCAACAAAAATCACCAAAGATAGCTAAAAAATAGAAAACCAGAGAAGATGATCACAAGCTACGCTAGGTTCTTAAGGGTGTTTGCAACCTCAGCTTCTAGATGACTCATAGTCATAGTCACCTTCTTTAGATCCTATAGGTCAAGAGAGGGATTATGGGCCTTTTTTTTGAGATTCAGTTTAGTTCTCTTATTGGGGCTAGAATCCCCTTGACCTTTCTCATTATCAGAATCCATGTTGTAATGCGCCACCGAGGAACCCAGGAGAAATTAATCTAAAACATGTTACTAAGCTTACAAAATAAATTTTTTCTTAAGGGTTTAAAAACAATAACGAATAACAAAGTGGAAGCAATAACATAAAGTCAATACATACTCATATAGACAATCTCATTTATAGATTAAAAATTTCAAGGGTTCCTTGATGTAGAATTGTGTAAATATAAATAAATCTATTTTAATTACAATCCATAACATAATCACATGATATATCTTGTGTTTATTTTAAACCCAAATTAAAATATGAATGAAATCTTTACTTAATCATAATGAAAAAGACACAAATCATAAAGAATACTAACATATTAATTCTAATTGAATAATAAGATACATCTATTATATCAATGTAATCAAAGATACATCCAACTTGATAAAAACTCATACATCATAGTCTTAAAGATAATACATCTTCCACTGCACATGTCGTAGGAACAATAATAATACAATACAAGTATATACACATCAAGATGATAATCATAAAATCTCCAAGCAATGAACATGAAGATAGAAGCAATAAAAAGGATCATCCAAGTACAAAGTCATAAACGTCGAATCTCAATAGTAATAGAATCACTACCACCTGACCACGTGGAACCAAGAAGTCCAATCCCACCATGATGGGGAGATAACACCAAGCCTCACTCAAGGAAACATCCAAAAAAAAGAAACACTAATGCCAAAGTACATTGGATAAAATGATAGTAATGGTTATCAAATATAAATGATGAAGACACAAATTAGGTGTACCAAATGCAATGTAGGAACCTAGGACACACATAGGGAAGTGCCATCACATACGTCTAACCCTTAGACTTCACCTTGACAACCTCTCTAGAACCCGACATCCAAGTGACCACATGCAATATTAGTAAACCTCTCATACAGACAAGGCTACTAACTATGCTAGAACACACACCACACTAGATGGAAAGCATCATCTCACACATCCTAGTCTATACTAGCACTCAAAGCATGGTGAGGTACACAATTATCTTATTAATATTTTCTCTCAATAATTTTTTTAATTTATCACTTATTAAGTAATTTACAAATGATACCCAAACAACCACTTTAGGGCTCCAACGCCTCCAAAGTAAGCCACTTCTGCTCTATGCTTGTAGATAAACTACTCTAGTGCTCCCAACAAAACAACAAAAGAGAAAGACAAATCATAAAAGACTTCTCGTAAACCATTAAATCATGAAAATCATCAACGAAAAGTACTAGAGCATAATAAACAATAACACATCCTATACAAGGATCCAAATTATCCATCCCATACTGGACATCTCAATAAACCAATTACCAAATCCACATAGTGGATCATATCACAAAATTAATAATCATCAAAACATCATTAACATCTCTCTCCAAACATGGAGTAAAACATAAATCACAATACCATCTTCTAGATTATAAAATAGTCATATTATAAGAAACAAGGTAACCAAGTTAATTAAGATTCAACACAATAATGGTCGTCACCTTTTTGTGGTCAAATAACAATGATCAATGAACCAAAGAACACATGGCATCACTCACAAATGCACTCAAAACAACATACTCATAATTGTGACATAAAAATGGTTATCAACTTTCCACAACATAAACTCAAAAATATAAAAAGTAAAATCCATAAAGGTAATGCAAGTTTGAAAGACAAAATCTCACCTAGGCATCACTCTACCTGTGCCGACAATTAATCACAAACAAAAACTAAATAAAACTCCACTAACAAAAAAAATTGATAAATAACATTTAATTATAGTATAATTAAATTTATAATTTCTTTAAATTAAATATAATTCAAAAATAAATTTTTAGTTAATTAATTATATTCAAAATAAAAAATAAAATATAATTAATTAAATAAAGCACTAATTAAAATCAATATACTCTTAATTTTATTTTTTTAAAAATACAACTTAATTTATAAAATTAATATAAATCATATATATTAATCATATATTTTACAATAATTAATATATGCATTAATTCAATATTAAATAACATAAATATTTATTTATTAATTATAAACTTATTTAAAATAAATTAATTCATAAATTAAATAAACATTAATTAAATTATTAATAATAATAAATAAAAATTAATAAAATAAAATTTCAAAAAAAGTTCTTTTTATATGGGGAGGGGTTACATGGCCTCACTCCCCCTCCCCATCATTTAAAAGATTAATAAAAAATTATATATTGGGAGGGAGTTTTACAAAAAATGGGGTGTGCTTTAAATAAGCCACCCTTCCTTTAAAAGATGTCGTGGTGGGGACCCACCTTCACTGCGCATCTCTTCGCACATTTTTTTTAAATATATATTTTATTTTTGTATAGTATTTTCTGGTGAACTTTTTATGTACTTTTTCTGGTGACTTTTTTTTAAAAACAACAAAATAACAATCTCTTCCCTTTTTTCATATATATACTTTTCCATTTAAGGACATTCACATTCATAAAATATATAAAATCTTTTTCTTCAATATATTTAGGTTTAATCTTTTGATATATACACATTTATATTTTTAGACGAGCATTCAATAAATTAAAGGGAAGTAAAATATAGAAGAAGAATTTGAAAGGAACATGAATTTTCTCCCAACCCTATAATCGATTTTTCCTCTACTCAAATTTACTCAAAACAATGGGATGCCTTTACGTGGCATTAATCCCAAACTCACACATGCAACCCCAAGTTTTCAAGGAAGAAAACCTACTCAAATCCTTCCATAAATTACCCAAACCAAAATATGATAAACAAAATCTCAAATTCAAGGAAAACAAGCAATAATCACACATACTAGCAAGCACGAAGAAGACAAATTTTTTGAATGGAAAACACAAAAAGGGTTCCAAAATCATACCTCAAATTGAAGAATAAACTGATAAGGAAAGAAGATCACAATCCATAATCTAAAATTCCAACTTTCAATACATTTCCTTCAAATGCAAATCTAGAGCCAAAACCTATTTCTCTAAAATCTATGTGTGAAATAATGACCAAAAGGATTCTAATATAGAAAACCTGACAAATCGAACTCAAGCATGCAACTCACAATCAGGAATTAGAACTGAACTATTAAAAATAATAAAATAGTTAACTCAAAATTACAAAAATCAGAACTCAACTCCAACCTCGTTTATATCAATCCTTTATTTTAAAAGGATTATTTATTTAATTAATAATTCCAATTCATGCAAATCACTCAAATTTTAATCTTAAATTTATAATTCAATTTTATTAATTGAATGTGCAAATTTAATTAGATACTAATATTTAATTAACAATTAATATTTTTAACATATTAATAATATGCAAATTGATAAATAAATATCAATTTATTAATTTATTAAAATAATTATAACTATCCCCCAATTAAGTCTCTTAACTCAATCATCTAATTTAGAGCTGATAAATCAGTTCCTTTTAACTGGTGTGCATATAATCATGTGATTATATTTTAATTGGGATTAATATATTTAGAATCACTAAATAAGTAATTTGATAATTAATATCAATTTATATTATTGGTTCCACATTAAATTTAGATTTAGATTTAATTAAATTGATAATTAATATCAATTTATATTATTTGAACATTAAATTTAGATTTATATTTAATATTTTTTTTTTCATAATTAGACTTTTAATTAAGTCTTTTAAATCATCAATAATATTTAATTAATTTTCATTAATTAAATATCTATATATTTAATATTTTCATATTCATAAAATATAATTATTTTAATCTTATAATTAATCTTAATTAAATATTTAATGTATTAATAACATAAAATTCACATCAAGACACTTGACCAACAAACATGAAGGAAAAACCAACTAAACCCATAAAGTAATAATCAAGCTCAAACATTTGTCACCTTGATGAATTCAGAGGGTAGCAGATAAGATACTTGTCCACTTTTTGAGGACAATAAATGACTTACATTGGGATTTAGACCTGGATGCTATTTCTTCTCTCTTACCATTGAGATATTGCGATAGGACACTCATCTTGACAATTCAGGGAAGTCGATGCTCGGTACCTGAAATCCTACATAAACAATGAGCTTGTACATACATGTGTAAATATTATATAGAAAATGACAAGGATTGATCGATCATGTGGATCTTGCAAGAAAGTAACAATGACTTTGTCCCTCAACCATATTAAGCATATCAAACAGAAAAGTAAAACATACATGCCAACCGTACGCATGCAAGTATGGGGTTAGTAAACAACTATAACATAAGTAACATCAACATATGTAAATAACCATCATCATCTAACATGATATAAATCAAATTATTAAAGCATCATAAAAGCAAATCATTAAATGTAACCGAAGATCTGATATTCATAAAAAGGTCAAAAGGGGCCGACATCATAAACATAATTGGTAGTAAAGGGGTGGGTATTACACATGCCCACAAATGCCTTCTCTTGCTGCACTTTATGTAGATTCTCCACCATAATTTTCATCATTTCAATAGTATTCTTGATAATTTTGTGACTTTGAGTCTTGATAGTCTAGAGGAAAGCATGGATGTTCTTCACATTTCCCTCAACCTAAGAAAAATTTTCCTCACAATTTTCTTCAACTTTTCAATAGACTCTAAAGTTTTGTTGAGGTAAATGACAAATAGAATTCTTCTCAATCTCTATCCACTGAACATAGCCTTCTCGTTGACCAATGACATTAGTGTCCTCACCAACATTATGGATACAAGTCTTTCTTGGCATAGATGTCTCCATAACCTCCACTTTACTACTCATAGATCTCTATTTCACTTGAATCTCCTTCAACTCATCAAAAATCTATTTGAACATGCTAAAATATTCCAATGCATTATCTCTTTCCATCCCTAAAACATCAGACAACTTCTTGCGATCAACACTAAAGAGATCAACATTAAGGTTCCATGGAGACTTAACATCAATTGCACCCAAACCCCCTGAGAGATGCTTGCAAAAAACAAGGGAGGGAACAAAATTTTGATGAGAAGGGATAGGAGGGGGATGTACAACCACTTCAAGAACCTTCACAATTTTTTTTTCTTTTTTTCCTTCTCTTATTTTCAGAGAAACCAAAGGGGGAGTGGGGGATAGAATTGTCCACTCCCTCAGTGTAGCATAAGTAGAACTAGAGGAAACCACTATCTTCCTCTTACCCTTCCCATTGACAATAGGATTAGGTTTAATTTTTACCTCCCTCTTAGGTTTTTTTGAGGGGGCAAACTCTTCTTCCTCTGATTCAAAATGTCAATCTCCCTTTGACTCTCCACTAGATCTATGCATAGTGGTGTCCTCATCCTCCGAGATAGGAATGAAATTAGAAGGGGTGGGGAGAGACATAAAGTGATCATCAATAAACACAAGAAATCAATCATGTAACACCATATACTTATCCAAGTTCTCTCTATGATAATTAATACTAGCACTAAGAGAGGATACAAAGTAGTATGGGAAAGAAACCCTAGAGTGATGCCTTGAATGATTCAACAATACAAAATGGTGGCCAAATGTCTTAGTGAAATGACTATCTAGGGTAATATATTCCATAAGTACCTTTAAAACCTATCACCAAATAGGCTTGATGTTCGTAGCATCATAGTAACTTTTCAATTTTCATTTGAGATCCTCACCTTCCTTCTCAGATTTAGGAAATTTTGCACCACCAGCTTGAAATATTTCCTATCCCTGTAAAATTTCATCCCTACGAAGATAATCCCATCACCTCCACAATCAACTTCTCATCAATAGTGACCTTCCTTCCATGTGGGGTGATACAACCATCTTTCCAATGATAAAATAAATTACTCGATGACATTCTTATTCCAACCATGTAGTCTTTCCAAATAGGGAACAAGACCTCCCCTCTCTAAAATACACCAAATAGTGGGCTTCTTTGTAACACCCATACTAAAGAAAGAGATAACTAGACAAAAATAGAACACCAAAGCAATAACAAAGCACATTTTTTTTTAAAATTTCTGAAAGATACATCAATTTAAGATCTCTCGGACATTCAATTACAAAATCCATAAGTACATCATCCACATATACAAACAATTGGCTTTTAATACAATTTAAATTCCATTCACTTAGGAAATACATCATATTGTCAAATGTCTATGATCAACTTCTAGGACCTAATCAAAGTAACTAAATCTTCTTCTAAGAGAAGTTTTCAGCAAGAACCTTTAACTGAATTTCAACCAATCTCTAAAAGCACCTGAAAACATAGACAGAAAAACAACACAACACAAAGGGGCTCAGCAAATGCTGAGTTGAATAACGTGATCCATCTGCATACAAGTTAGAATGACAGATATACATATAAATCATAATGCAGAAAATAGATCTAACACAACATAGAGCAGTTTCCAGAAAATGAAATTCCACATTAAATTCAGTAAACCAATAACTATCAATGTGAAAAATTAAACTCGCACTAAAAATAACATGTAAATGAATCATATATATACTGAGATGTCATCACTATGGCGCTAAGATACTACATCCATATTTGGCATGCTCATAGACAACAACATAGTGGAATTCTCCATTGTACTCATCAAATGACGTAATGGATAACTCCATTGTACTCATCAAATAACGTAATAGAGATTTGCCTTGTTCTCCGTACTTAACCATATTGGTTTAAGTCATAGGTAAGGCTTAATTATCGTTTTAGATGTATTCTCCCAACCAGTTCATTTTAAAGTTTTCACTGAATTACTTAACTGAATAGGATAAACCAAATTCAGCCACCCCGATATATGTTCATCACAAGTATTCTTAAAATACACTTCAAATAGATATACCGTAAGAATGTCCATGCAATAGATATAAAATCAGTATACCACATGATACTACATTCTTTCATCTATTTGAACAAATCTTATTCTGCCAAATCAAAGGTAAATCTAGATAATCATAAATGCCTTAACAAATCATATAGTATCAAGATCACGTAAATCCTATTAAACTGTTTGCACAAATTAATAGAATTTACTGAATCTTAATAATATATAACTAATTCTTGCAGATATAATCAACTACATTTAACTCAGAAGAGACCAAGGTAGCAATTCATAATTCATATGATATTCTTGTTCAATATGAAATTCAAATAATAATCACATCAACAAATATCATTAAACCATAAACTTCTATTGAAACAATTTTCATCTTCAATAATAAACAAAACAATCACAATAGACAATGAATTCTAGATTAAACGAAGACAAATTGTCACCCTTCGAATCCATAATGAAAACATAGAGCAATATAAAATCTGCTTTGAAACAATCAACACCAAGTAGAATTATAACTATCTACTCCTTAGTTATCTAGCAAAGATTCTGATTACTAATCATAGCTTACGATTACAATACTGTGAAAGGATACTATACTGCTTTCCATAGAATTAATGACCTTATCGAAACTAACCATAATCTATAAACATCAATGTTCAAACTAAGCATCACACCCTACCACACTCTCATTGATACCCAATAGTCAAGGATCTCGTAAGACTATATTGTAAATGGAATAGGTAATGCAACAGGGGTGATCATATCCCTGTACCAGAGTAAACAAAATGACATAGTTCCCAAAATAAAATATTGGATATGCTAACCGGCTAAGCCCAGATTGAAAACCCCAACCGCAGCCAAAATATTCACTTGGGCATTTATGCTAACCTGTCAACTTATCAGAACATTACAACACATTCCCTAGTTTGTCACAAATCATTATGGATGTGAGTCGAAAAACAAAATTGGTCTTATATCTGTTTGATGAAACAACCATGCTGACCCCATACTCTCTAATTGTTTGTTGAAATGACAATGTTGTTGTGAGCAGTAATTATTCGTTGCAACGACTACAATACATTAAGCAGGGTAACCATTTGTCATAATGTCCATAATGTATTCGAAGAAGTGAATTGTTTGACAATATGCTATTATACAGCTAGGGTCTAATGACAGTTCCAAAGCTAACTGTTGTAGAGAAATCGACAGTGTTATGGTAATGGCCCAACACTACCCTAGGTCTCAAAGCTTACGGGTAGCTACAACAGTAAGAGCTAAATGTTGTTTAATGTAAGTTTTACAATTTCAATATTGCAAAGGTTCTAATTCGAAGGATCTACTACCTATGCTGACTGTAGTATATACATAAGTTTCCCTTCTGTATATACTATAGTTGCATTATATGGTATGTAAAATAATAGTCAAGGCATTATTACTATCAGTAACTTTTATAAATGTCGACTATAGTATATACAGAAGATTCCCTTCTGTATGTACTATAGTTGCATATAAATACGATAGACATTTGGCATTGTCACTATCAGAAACTACTACCAATGTTGACTATGGTATATACAAAAGTTTTCCCTTCTATATATACTAGAGTTACATTGCATAGTTTATAAATTCAACCGTCATTCACATTCATCAGTTGTAGTATATTCACAAGTTCTTTTCTGTATATGCTACAACCGACATACTGAAACATATAAAAACCCACAATTTTCATAATACAAGAACTAATGGAGGAAAATAAAAGAGGATAAGGTAGAAAGTGCCCTTGCCTAAAAAATAGTAGAAGGAAATCGAACAATGAGAGATAGAAACTCCAGACAACCTGCAGCCGCACAAATCCCAACTAAATGCAAAAGTGAAATCATAACCCAACAGCATTAAAAACCGTTTCACATTCAAACTCCCTCTCATTTTGTTGAGAGTTGAGTGAAGCATTAAAAACCAGTTAAAACTATTATGCCCACGATGAGTTTTGTTACCAAAACCCTTGCTTACAATTATGAATTTTCTGTGTGCAATGCAAATAGACCGACAAAATCCCCATGCAAAGGCAAGATCAAACCAAGTTAAATGCCATAGTAAATGCCCACTCCAAGTGGAGAGGCCGGTACACAGTGTCACCCATTGGCGGTAGAGTACTTGGTACCAATATCATTCAATGCGGCTGCCAGCACATGGCTTTTTAACCCATACTCAATGCAATATACATTGCTATCAATGCACTAATAAAAACATATCAATTATTCATCCCTTCTTGCTGCTCGATACCTAAATGAAGGTAATTTAAATTTGCAATATATATATTAACCTTCACAACATATATAATGAAAGGCCCTAAACTTAGACAAATTGAATTCCTTACATTATATATATGTATATAGTTTTCTAGGTAATGAACCAAATGAAATACAAAACATATTTCTGAACAGTCACTAATAATTACTGTTCTGTAAAGAGCTTTTCAACAATTGAGCTTAGCTCAAGAAATACAATATAGCCTATCAATTCCAAGTTAATATCTATATTAATCAAAATGATTTATTAACCAAAGAGTAACAAAATTATAAATTCTCATCTTTAGATTACTCAAAACAATAATCAACCTACTGCTTAAGTCTCATGCTCAAAATGTCAGTAAGAAATCCAAGTCCTAACAATAAGGAAAACATATCACACTAAAATAAACTCATACGAAAATGTTCCAATCCAAACATAACTACTTAATAGAGGAAGGGGTCAGGGCATGACATTCTTCCAATTTTTACAGTCCATGGGCTCCACCCTACGTCTATCACCACCAATATTCAACTCTGCCAAATGGTTGGGCTTACTAAGAACATAATTTTTTGAGAATGAGGCACAAAATAAAAGCAAGGCTAAGTCCCAAAACACCCACCAAATATGTGAGGTATAATGACATGAAGCTCCCTTAAAACCATCCCCACATACAAAGACATTGAGAGAGGTGTACTTCCAAAAGGAAGATCCACCATGCCACCAAAGAATGAGAAATCCCATATTTAACTAGTAAAGTCACAAGTCTCTCCCCTACAGGTTATGTCATAATGAGGAAGGGAAATGATATAAACATACAACCTATCCCCGCTCTTCCATTTCAAATTCTCCTTACTCCAGACCTATTTATTTGAATAACAGTCGACAACCATGTTCACTTCCTTATAAGCATAGGATATTATACATTTGTCAAAGGAGGAAATAATCTCCTTGGAACTATTAATCCAATTTTCATTAGTCCATGAGGGCTTGTGGCTACCATTTATGCATTGAATTACATTCTTAGAATCATCCTTGAGCCAAATATATTTGAGATTAAGTTGGTGGGCAAGGTTAAGACCCTAGAAAGAAATTATGGCTTCGGCCATGTGGTTGGTCTGGAAACCCAAGGGGAGTTCCATGGCCAAAATTAACATACCATTTTCATCCCTAATCACCCTCCCCACACCCAGTTGGCCCTAAATTACCCTTAGTCACTCCATCAAATATAATTTTCACCCAACTAGAATGAGGTCAGATCCAATCACAATTATCTCTGCACTTCTTCATTGTGCTTAGAGTTGTAGTTATGTCCAATTGAACCTTCCAGGAATCAACCACCTAGTGATCATAATCTTTACACATCACCTTCCCCTTGGTCTCTAGAGATGCATTGAGAATATTAAGATTTTCCTTTACAGCTCTAAAGATTTTCCAAAATAAAATCTCAGGCAAAAGATACCTATATTTAAAATCAAATATATTCTTAATTGTATTTTTTTAAAATACAACTTAATTTACAAATTTAATATAAATCATATATAAAAATTAAATATTTTTCAATAATTAATATATGCATTAATTAAATATTAAATACTGTAAATATTAATTTATTAATTATAAATTAAACAAACATTTATTAAATTATTAATAATAAAAAATAAAAATTAATAAAATAAACATTTCTAAAAAGTTCTTTATATATGGGGGAGGGGTTATGTGGCCCC